>JAPEVW010000035.1:952500-1052500 GCA_027921565.1 Artemia sinica | reverse complement strand
GTGTGGAGGGGGGGGGGGTATCCGCCCTCCGATCACTCTGAATCTTAAGAGAGTCCAAGAACTTCTCATAACCAATCTAATGATCCCCCTCCAAAGTTTATACGATCACCCTTTGTATATAAACCTTATATGCCCCCAGGGCATAACTTACAACCCCTTTCCCGGAAGTCTATGAGGGGTTTGTCATTCTCAAAGACGTAATTTTTGGACTTTTCAACTACATTGAACAAAATGACTATCTTAAAATTTTGATTGGATGCGTTTGGAATATTATGGGCGTGGAAGGGGTTTTAGTTACTCTCCAATCACCTTTGACTATTAAAAAGGGCATTTAGTCCTTTGAATTTTCAATCGAATGAGCTCTTTTTGAAGTTTCTACGACAACTCCTTCAATACTAAGTGCCCTTGTCTAAAAAAATAAATAAATAAACAAATAATACATTGTGCCCACATCACTCTTTACTTAGGCAGCGTTTGTTGTGCTGCCTATGATAAGTCCAGCATGAAAAGAATGAATAAAATGCATTATTTACAATCCTTGACCTGGGGCCGAGGGGGCATGGCATCACTAGAGGCATACCTATTAGACTTTTGACTAGATTGAACAAAATGACAATTACAAAATCACATGCCCCTCTTTAGCTGCTGCCCTCTCTCCAAAAACATTCGATCAAAATTTTAATATAGCCATCTTGTTCAAAATAATCTGAAGGCCAAATAACTATGCCAATGGGAATATCATAACCCTCTACAGCTTTGAAGAGGCATACCGAACATATTCAAAACTTACTATGTGCCTGCTACTTGTCCAAAGGGCGTATCAGCAATATCAAAGGAACGGCTGCGGGTATTAAATTGAAACTTACAGGGCATATTTGAGGGGGGAGGGGAGGTAGTGTGTGTGTTGAAAAGCAACTGGAGAGAGCTACAATCCAAAGCCCCCATTGCATTTTTAGACTCCCCCTCCCCTATAAACTGACATAATTTTAAAAAGTTATTTTGTTCAAAAATAGGCAAAAGGTCTAGTAACTATGCATCCGGGGATGCAGTTCCCCCTAATCCCCCTGGGAAAGGACCGTAAATTGTAAAAAAAACATTTTTTAATTACCCTTACCCCCATTCACCCGTTCAATGACCTACCGCCCCTCCTTGATAATACATCAGTGTATTACGAAGCAAATCACTTCAGCTAAATAAAGCAAACACCGGAAACTTTTGTGTGCAATAAGAAGAGGGGTGTCATCCTGCGGTACCCTTGCGGACATTGCGGACTTGTGGATAGTAGACAGGAAAAATCCTGCCACACAATTGGATCCCGATGAAAATTTCTCGCGAACAATTCTCCCATAACATTCTCCCCGTACGTAAAATTTTGCATCCAAAGAGACAGAAAGACATTAAAATATTCTGTATATGAATTCAGGGAAATTGTTGCCAGAAAATCCCCCCCTTCTTGCTGAAAATTCTCCCCCAGGCGATCCCACCCCGCAGGAAAAAACCCACGAAGAATATCAGTATGTTTCCCAGTAACAAATACTATAGGTAAACAACGGACACATTGCAAAACTTACACCCTGTGTCCCTAAGGATTTGGTGGGGGGGTCATGTCATGCCCAGTGGCATATTTATTGGACCTTTCAATTATGATGAACCAAATGGCTATCTTAGATTTCCTTCGGATGTCTTTGGTGAAAAAGGGGCATGGAAAGCGGACTATCTGCCTTTCAGTCTTTTTGGTCACCTAAAAGAGCACTAAAGAGACAACTTAAACTTGTAATTTTTGTTCGAATAAGCCCTCTCCCAATGTTCTAGAATCCTTGGCTCTATACAACCATCCCTGGGGGAAAAATCAACACATCCATGATCGTTAATTATCGACTAAGACCACACTGCTATTCGATCATAAAAATTGACTGTTCTAAGCTTTCAATCTTAGATTTAAAATTTCCATATTATTATAAGTTTCATTTCATTTATATACGTAGATTGTCGAGGACGGCTCTTTACTTGGTTGTACTTGTTGCTGTTTTTATCCATGGTTATTCTTTGCGAAAAAATACACAATTCCAAATTCTTTTCTTATTGCTATTAATGTTCAATTGACAATTCACGAAACTAGCGACTGAAAAGAGGTCAATCGCTGCTGTTTCAAATAAACTTCTCGGAAATGTATGTTCCATTTGATCTGAGTAAATCCCAGTTCAGTATTTCAACACTGCTTGCACAATCTATTCCATCTAGATATTTATCGGCAAATTTCTTAGAAATAGCGAAGACGGAAAACAAATTGGAATAAACGCATAACTATATCATAAAAGACTAAAACTTCTGTAAAATACACAATGAAATTATCATGTCATAAAACCTATGTTCAAAGAAAATGACCAATATAGAAGGAAAACCAAGACCTAATAGATGAAAAAATTAGGATAAGAGAACAAGAAAAAAGATGGAAAAATAAACGGAGAAGATAAACGAATAAAAGTCCTTTATCAAAATTTGTTTTTAGATGGACATAGAATTAAATTAAAATTGGATGTACCATTAAAATAACCGTGGGTAAATGAAGAGCTGAACAGGTTTATATATTTAAAGGATTACAAATCCAGATTTGACAGATTGTAACCTTAATAAAGCGTCTTTGTTGAGTTACTAAAAAACAATTGTGCAGGATTATCCGAATTAGGGCCGTGTCGTCTGGATAATTCCCATGGAAAGCCAACAAAATATATTTCTTAATGTCGCTTGTACCCAAAAAGTAAACAATGCAGGATGTGTTCATATCTCAAATTCTGCACCCTTTCCTTGACTTTTTGCTATAGCGATGGTCTAACGAGGCTTGCAAAGTGTTCGGTAGGTATCTATCCGACACAAAATATCTAAATGCTGAAAAGTCCATGACACGGAGTTACTTCGAAAATCACGTAGTATATGTTTGGTTGTAGGGTGTCTTCACCGTCTTAAATTTGACAACATCGGTAGCAGATATTTTTTTGAGTGTATGGAAACATAAATAATAAACTACTAACATTTATTGTCAACAGTTAGTAAAAACATATATTAGTGGGGGGGGGGGGTAAATATGAGACATTAAACTAAAAAAGATACGAAGCGGTTTATAAAGGTTCAAAACAGCAATAAAGTAAAAATGAAACTGTAAAAAAAACAAAATCACTCCACATCTATATCTTAAATAAAGAATATTTATAAATTTCATTCCCTTACTTCTTTTTTTCAATTTTGGTTCATAATCCGACATAAATTTTCTCGAACAACGTTTTAATTGCTTGAAAAATCTATCAGCAATTTTCGAAGGGTTAGCATGATTGCTGGTAAAATAAAATTGCTGTTAGCACTTCTACAACGGAAACAGATTTTTGTTCAGAAGCACGCTCTGGTATGTAGTCGTCGATAGATAAAGCGAGCCTAAGTTACCGTGATTTCTTGGTAATTTCCAGATTTATAAGATTCAAAGGAGGAAAAAATAAGGAAGGAAAAAGAAAAAAGTGGAAATTTTGTTTAGCTTGATTAAAGTCTGCAATTCGAATAATGTTTAACCTTTTGATGTTTCTGCAGGAAAAAGGGTTTCTTTCGAGCTTGAAGGAGATTCGATATTTTAAAATCATTTTCAAGCCGCAGCGTCGGCTGACCTTACCAAAGACAAATGGCGCACTCGCAATTTCGCCCAGGGGACTAGCTATCATCGAGAGTTATTTATAATTTGTGGTTTGACTTCAAAAGTTGATTGAAAAGATAGTGAAGTTATACGTCCTACTGTGTTGGCAAGATGTTCAATCAGAGCGAGCAGCACCACAGATAACTCTCAAAGCTGTCAAATTTCTCGGAGGATATTTCCTTTAATCTGATTTTTTAGTGTTTCCCTAGCAGGCATAATAGAATATTTTTTAGTTACTGCCCTTTGCTGAACTTTTAAAAGAAAATATCTGCTCCGTTCAAATAAAAAAAAAGTTCACACTTTCTAATCAAACTATATCTTCCGCACAAAACAGGAGAAGTTACATGTTTTTTCTAAGATTTTTGGGAAAGTAGGCATTAACTTTTATTTAACTGTCAGTTTATTTGGTTCTCTTACCCAAGCTCTACAAGTTAGGGGAAGACCACCTAAGTTACTGTTAATTTTTTGCCACACAAACGAAAAATGTCTATAAAAGACGAAACATGGTGATCCTTTAAAGTATCGAATACCCTTCAGTTCACTCTAAGCATTCTTCCCCTCACTCTCCAGACCTTATTCTTAGCCTAACTTAACTATACCATAAATAGTATAAGAAGTACATTTTTTTGGAGGGTCACCGAGTCTCAGAATTCATGTACGCCAAGTGGAGCGTGTCAAGAGTTTGCCAAGCATAGTGGAAATGTGTAACGTATTAGGTTTAAGTTTCTTTACTTATAAACGGAAAAACATTCTTTACAAAATACAGCACTGCATGCCAGCAAAACTGGTAATATTACTAGCTCGCAGCATAATATACTAGCCAGTTTCATCAATCCTAATTATATAACTACTAGAAAAAAAAATTAAATAAAAAGGAAATAGGAGCCAAACAACAAACCGGAACTTTTCAACAGTTTCATTTCCATAGTACACCTCTTAACACCCTACCTCCATTCCTACCTGCCACCCTTCCTCCCTGCCTTCCCACCTCCCTACCTATCTTCCCCCCCCCTAATACACCCGTTCACGTTAAACCATCCATATCAACATTCAAACTAGCCCTTATCCTGTTCCCTACCAATATAATATGTTGTTGGATGCATTTAAGCATCGTGGAGCTGCGTCACGTGTGGCGGAATTCTGCGGTTCATGTTGCGCTCCAAGATGCTCACTAGGTGGCTGAAACTAGGTACGCCTTAAATTTTATCACTAGTACGATTTTGAATTACTTTAGACCTTGCAAGAATTATTCCCTTAGTCCATTTTGAAAATTTCTATCTATTTCCAATTTCGAATCCAAACAATAGAAAGCTAAAATCAGACAATTAAGATACCGTTTTAGCATCAAGCATGTGACAACATCCTTCAGAATTGTAGATTTTAAATAACAGAGCATTTTGATAAAAATTTCAGCCTGAAACGTTGGAGTTTGGCACCCTCCCTCATAGATAGGATAGTGCTATTTTATTGTCCATGGTAAATGCAGCTAAATGTGCCCCTTTTCTCGAAGACCTGTTGAACAAAGATTCAATTTTATCTTAAGGAGCATGGGGTGACAGGGGGAGGGGCAGAATCTTAAAATTTAGGAAAACCTTGAATATGCTATAGAAAAAAACGGATTAAATATGTAGCTTTTTTCCAACGAAGGAAAACGCGATGGTAAATTTTCATGTGAATAAAGATTATCCTTTTTACAAGGGGATTTCCCTCCCCTCAACTCCTGTTTTGTATGCTGAAACTTGATTTTTTTTTTTTTTTTTCAATGACCCTTTGGATGAATTCTCCAACACTGGGGTAATATTATAAAATGTCAGTTTCTTATTAAGAAAATGAAAGGAAAATGCTCGAGTGTCAAAGGTGTCGTTTAGTTTACTTGATTTAAATAATAAAATTACAAGTTCAACTGCTTTGAATGCAATCGATAAATAAAACAGTTGCAATTACCAAGCGACTACACTTGTGCCATTGCAAGATAATATCTGGAAAGCACTAGCCAAAGGAGCGCAAAGGAACGGAAGGGGATGGAGGAGTGGTAGTTTCCTTATATATAAAATAGCTAATATTTAGGTTTTATATTAGTCTTTACCTCCATTAAAAGAAAAATTGGCTTCAAATTTAAATACAGCTAGTTTCAGCATCAAATGAGATTTTGCTTAAGCAAGGATTGACTTCGGAAATTTTGAGCTTCAAATGCACTTATAGGCACTAGTGCACTAGTGGCAGTTATAGGGTTAAAATGCTGTCGAGGGAAATATTTTGAACTAGGCAATCATTTCAAAATTTTTGATAGTAAATTTTTTAAAACAATTGTTTTAAAACTGTTTAAAAACTGTCAATGCCATTGTTGAGATTCAACCACTCATTTCCCCCCTCCCCGTAAAATCCCGATGTATACTTTGTTTTCGTCATAATTGAACCAAAGAATTGGTCGTAGAAAAAAGAAGAGAAAAATAAAAACTTTAGACGAAATTTTAAAATTATATTGTTCCTTTTTTAAGTAAAAAAGATTGCACGACAATATACACTGATTTTTTGCCATTTTGCGCCGAAAAGTGACAGTTATGATCGAAAATTTATAAAAGTCAACAGGCTGGAGACCTCTGAAGTCACCATTCGGTGTAAGGCATCGACATGCCTTGCAAGGCTTGACTCTTTCCCAAGGGCATATTTGCTCATGCTCGTTCCCAAGGAAATTTGCAGCCTATTGTTCCCTTGCTGTTAACAAGTTGAAAATAGATGAAAGTTAAAACAAACAAAAGTTAAAATTACAACAAGGGAAATTGGATCCCTCTTCAGTCCTCCCACTTTTTACATCAAGATTTAAATTGTGGTTTACTGAAAGAATATTAGAAAGTAATGTATAAAGTCTGTTGCTCATTGTTTACGAAAGAATGCTATAATTAATGTTTTACCTATTTCCATCCGGAACATTTGAATCAAAAATATGATCGTTTAAAGCTTGTGCAGCTGTGATAAAATGAAGATAAACGAGACTCATTAGGATGAATTTATCAAACTCTAAATGTACCCCAGCGAAATGGATATTCGCAGATTTGTTGCCTTGTTGCACGACGTGTGTGACTGTCACCTCCTAATTGATGCAAAACTGCAAAACACCTATTCCAATGAAAATCAAATAATCTACCAAGCGTGAAATTACCATAAATAAGCATCGATAAATAATGAAACAAAAACGAACAGAAATTACAATAAATAACCGAGTCAAACTCAAAACGAGCAAAAATTAACATAAGTTGGGCTCAAAACCCCCTATGCCTTCCCATGCCCTGAACATAATTTGCACTTTACTGAAAAAAATGTAATTGTTTTTACTTTTATAAGTTTAATAAATCAAATAATATCAACATTTTGATTACTAAATATCAGTATATGTATGTTAAACTGACAATGCACATTCATTTGTATTTTTTTCAGTAAAGTGCAAATTATGTTCTGGCCTTGGGAAAAAGTTTTTTTTTAATTAATTTGTGTTTGTTTTATATTGACATAGTCTTTTCAGGGAAAAAGAAAATAATACTTCAAATCTTTTCGTTTTTTTAAGAATTTATAGTTTGGCCTGCTATTTGTATGCTGGAGAAAAGTTTTCAGCAATTTTTAACAACATACACCCTTTTAAAATCTGGACACAAATAGTCGTGTTTTAATTTAGTTTCATACCTCCTCTAGTTGACCTGAAATGGAAAACTTTATACCATTCGCAAAAAAAAATGTTTACTTTCTTTTATAGCTTGGATACACTTACGCTATTTTTATTTGGTTAAATTTTAAAAGCAGAAGTAGCCCCAAAAGTTTGAAACATAATACCCTCAGTCTTTCTTGGGATACTGCAAAGATGCCTTATTGGGAATTAGCATTAACACAGTGCATTTTGATTTAATCTTATGGCAACATTTAGTTTTAAACATAAAGGCAAATGGGACGAAGGGCGCTAGGAGGGGACTAGTTTCCCTCCAGTCACTTTCGACTATTAAAAAGGGCACCATCCCTTTCTATTTTCAATCAAATGAGCCCTTTTCGAAGTTCCTTCGACAACTCCTTCAATACAAAGTGCCCTAGTCTAAGCAACAACAACAACAGCAAAAAATAATACATTATACCCACATCGGTCTTTACTATAAAAATTTCAAGCCTCCCAATCAATTTTGACTATTAAAAAGGGCAATAGGCCTTTCGATTTCCAATCGAATGAGCCCTTTTTGAGTTTCTACGACAACACTTTCTATAAACACCTTATATGCCCCCAGGGCATAAATTACAACCCTCACTGTAAGGGCTACGAGGGTGGTTGTCATCCTCTAAGACCTAATTTCCAGAACTTTCAACTACGTTAAACAAAATGGCTATCTCAATTTTGGTTGGATGTGTCTGGGAAAATGGTGGGCGTAAGAGGGGCGTTAGTCACTCTCCAATCGCTTTCAACTTTTAAAAAAGGCACTAGCCCTTTCAATTTACAATCAAATGAGCCCTTTGAAGTTTCTACGACAACGCTTTCAATAAAAACCTTATATACCCCCAGGGCATAACTTACAGCCCTCGCCTGAGGGCTGGAGGGGAGGGTTGTCATCCTCAAAGACCTAATTTCCAGAAATTTTTGCAACGTTGAACAAAATGACTATCTGAAAATTTTGATTGGATGTGTTTGGGCGAATGGTGGGCGTGATAGGGGGGCTAGTTACCCTCCAATCACTTTCAACTATTAAAAAGGGCAATTGTACTCTCAAATTCCAAATGAAAGAGCCCCTTTTGAAGTTTTTAACAACTCTATCTAAAAAAACCTTATATGCCCCCAGGGCATAACTTACAACCTTTGCCCTGGGGGCTCTGGGGGGTATGTCATCCTTAATTTCCGGAAGTTTCAACTACGTTTAACAAAATGACCATCACTAAACTTTGATTGAATGTGATTGGGGAAATGGTGGGCGTGATAGGGGGGGGGGGGGGGTAATTACTCTCCACTCACTTTCGACTATTAAAAAGGGCAATTTGAATTTCCAATCAAATGAGCCCCTTTTGAAATTTCTACAACAACTTTCTATATAAACCTTATATGCCCCCAGGGCATAACTTAAAATTCTTACACTTAGGGCTCTGATGGGGTTATCATCCTAAAAGACGTAATTTCCAGAACTTTTGACTACGTTGAACAAAATGGATATCTCAAAATTTTGATTGGATGTGTTTGGGAAATGGTGGGCGTGAGAAGGGGGTTAGTTGCCCTTCAATCAATTTCGACTATTAAAAGGGCACTAGCCCTTTCAATTTCAAATCGAATGAGCCCTTTTTGAAGTTTCTACAACATCACTTTCTATAAAAATCTTATATGCCCCTAGGGCATAACTTACGATCCTTGCCCTGAGGGCTGTAGGGGTGGAGGGGTTGTCATCCTTAAAGACCTAATTTCCAAAACTTCCAGCTACGTTGAATAAAATGGCTATCTAAAAATTTTGATTGGATGTGTTTGGGGGAAAGGTGGGCGGGAGAGGGGGCTTGGTTGCCCTCAAATCACTTTCGAGACTATTAAAAAGGGCACTAGCCCTTTGAATTTGCAATCGAACGATCCCTTTTTCAAGTTTCTGCGACAAAGATTTTGCGAAAGGGAATAACTCATAACCCTTGCCCTGAAGACTGTAAGGGGAGTGTTCTAGTCAAAGGTATAATTTCCTGAACTTTAAACTGCGTGTAATAAAATGGCTATGTCAAAATTTTGATTGGATGTTTTTGGGGAAATTATGGGCGTTGAAGGGGTGTTAGTTGCCTTCCAATCACTTTCAACTATCAGAAAGGGCACTAGCCATTTCAATTTCCAATCGAATGAGTCATTTTCGAAGTTTCTACGACAATACGATCTATAAAACCTTATATGCCCCAAGGGTATAACTTACAACCCTTGCCCTGAGGGCTGTGGGGGGGGGCTGTCATCCTCAATGACCTAATTTTCAGAACGAAATGGTTATCTTAAAATTTTGATTGAATGTGTTTGGGGAAAGGTGGGCGTGAGAGGGGGTTAGTTGCCCTCCAATCACTTTCAACTATTATGAAAGGCACTAGTCCTATAAATTTCCAATGGAATGAGCCTTTTTTGGAGTTTCTACAACAACACTTTCTATAAAAACCTTATGTGCCCCCAGGGCATAATTTACAACCCTTGCCCTGAGGGCAATGGGGGAGTGTCCTCCTCAAAAACATAATTTCTATTTGTAAATCAACTACGCTGAACAAAATGGCTATCTCAAAATTTTGATTGGATGTGTTTCGGAAAATGGTGGGTGTGGAAGGGGTGTTAGTTGCCTTCCAATTACTTTCGACTATTAAAAAGGGCACTATCCATTTCAATTTCTAATCGAACGAGCCCTTTTTGAAGTTTCTATGACAGCGCGTTCTATAAAAATCCTTATATGTCCCCGGGGCATAACTTACAACCCTTGCCATGAGGGTTATAAGTGGGCTGTCATCCTCAAAGACCTAATTTACAGAACTTAAAACTGCGTTGAATAAAATGGCTATTTCAAAATTTTGATTGGATTTGTTTTGAGGACAATGTGGGCGTGAGAGGGGGGTTAGTTGCCCTCGAATCACTTTTGACTATTAAAAAGGGCGCTAGCCCTTTGAATTTAAAATCGAATAAGCCTTTTTTGAAGTTTCTACGACAAAGCCTCCTATTAAAACCTTATATACCCCCAGGGCATAACTTACAACCCTTGCCCTGAAGGCTGTTGGGGAGTGTCCTCCTCGAAAAACATAATTTCTATGTGGGAATCAACTACGCTGAAAAAAATGGCTATCTTAAAATTTTTATTGGATATGTTTCGGGAAATGGTGGGTGTGGAATGGGCGTTAGTTGCCGTCCAATCACTTTCGAATATTAAAAAGGGCACAAGCCACTCCAATTTCCAATTGAATGAGCCCTTTTCGAAGTTTCTACGACAACTTCTTCGATACGAAGTGCCCTGCTCTAAGGAAAAAGACAATAAATAATACATTGTGCCAACATCGTTTTTATATGCCCTCAGGGCATAACTTCAAAACCCTTGCCCCGAGGGTTGTGGGGGAGTGTCCTCCTCAAAAACATATTTTCTATCTTGAAATCAACTACACTGAACAAAATGGCTATCTCAAAATTTTGATTGGATGTGTTTGGGGGAATGATGGGCATGGGGGGGGGGGGGGTCAAGTTGCCCTCCAATCACTTTTGACTATTAAAAAGGTCACTAGTCACTCCAATTTCCAATCGAATGAGCCCTTTTCGAAGTTTCTACGACAACTCCTTCGATACGAAATGCCCGGGTATGACAAAAAAAAATAATACATTTTGCCAACATCGTTCTTTACTTAGGAAGCGCTATTGCGCTGCCTATGATTTCCAGATATATAAAATTCAACAGGTTTAATGTTACCCATCAAAAGCTACGAGCCTCAGAAAATTTTTCTCATTTCCAAAAAAAGAAGGAAAATTCCCAAAAAGTCAAAGAATCTTAATTAAAATCTAACCATCATATTTAGCCTATCAGAGAACCCTATTGTAGAGGTTTGAAGCTCCTATCTACAAAATGAAGAATTTTATATTTTTGTATTAATTGGATGCGTGTTTATTTTTATTTAGTTTTTTTTTGCAAGGAGCGATTGTATGTATCCAATGGTCCTAGAAGATCGGAAGAAGACTTATTCGAATGAAAATCAAAAGTTATAGTGCCCTGTTTAACTGACGAAAAAGATTGGAGGGTGACTAGCCCCCGACCCTTGCATCTTTCTTCCCCAACAACATCCGATCAAAATTTTAAGATATACTGTTGATTCATCATATTTGAAAGGTCTTCTAAGGTCTAATAACTGTGCCTTTGGGTTGACTCAACCTTTCATAGTCCTGAGGGATAGGGCTGTAAGCTATGCAATTTTCCCATTGTTCACATACAGTACTTATTATTCGAAAAATACGAACAAATTTTGGGGAAAAGTTTCAGGGGGGGGGGGGGGATACGAGTATTTTCCACAGGGAGAATTTTCCGTGAAGAGGAAAGTTTATGTGGTAAATTTTTTCAGGGTAACCTAAGCACGGGGTGGGGGGGGGGGAAGTTTCTGTTTTATTTGAAAACGGTCAGAAATCAAATGAAAAAAAACAAGATTTTCATCTGAAAGTAAGCAGCAACATTATAACTTAAAACGAACAGGAATTATTCCATACATGAGAGGAGGCTACCCCTTTCTCAACCGTCTCTCTGTACGCCATAGTTTGACTTTTTGTCCAAATTTTTTAAGAAAGACTGCTCAAACAGAAGTAAGTCAAGGAAGGGGCAGTCCCCCTCATTTACGGAATAATTTCTGTGTTTTCCGTTTCAAGTTCTAATATTGCTTCTTACTTACAATTGAAAAAAATTGTTATTTTTATTTAATAACTTAAAGAGGCTAGCCCTAATCAAATCTTCATCAGTATAATTTAGGGAATCGTTGGTTCCAAGCCCCTCTTCTGTCCTTTCCTGAAAAGACACAAGGATGGAATTATCAATGGTAGGGGTACCCCATGAGTGGCAATCCCTCACCTCCATTTCAAGATGTGTCAGAGTCCTAAAAAAACGAACAGTGGCTATATTATAAACGCTAAAATTAAAGTAAAAGCCTATTATTTTCTTGCAACGCTATTCGGAGCTAATATATTCGTATTACTAATCCTGCTATTCCTAGAAGCATGGCTGTAAGCCTCATAAAATTTGGCTTTTAAAGGTTTATTGTTAACCTTACAGAATTTATTTTTAAGACTTCTGAATAAGCTTCTGAAAGTTGTCTTAATTACAAGAGACGGCACGCTTTAAAACCAATACTCTAAATTAGATTAATCCTTGTCAACATTCTTTAAAGCTGCCAACACATTCTTAAGTAGTCTTCGTAATCAGGCATGTGCCATTTTGAGAAAATACAACCATTCTTCAAATTTCTTATATATGTTAGAGGTTATTCCGTCACACACCAACAATTCATACCTGGGATTATTAAAAGTAAAATCAACCTATCAGCAAAATTTCAAATATTCAAAAGAATACCAAATTGTAAATTAGGAACATGATGGTTGGTATTTCTAGGAGCAGCGTATTTTAGCTCTGGTATTGCAAAATACTTATCAGACCCTCACAGACTCAATTTTATAATTTGGCTCTGATAAAGGTTGACAATCCAGATTCAGTATATTTTAGAGATCTTTTATCAGTAATTAAATAAATAACAAGTTTTTTAAACTGAAAGTAAGGAATAACATCAAAACTTAAAATAAACAGAAATTATTACGTATATGAGGGAGATTGCTCCCTCCTCAATACCTCACTCTTTACGCTAAATTTTGACTTTTTGTCAAAAAAGAACGACTCCTGAAAGACAAGGGTCGTTTAATTAGAACAATGGTAAGCTTTTTTAAGAGTTCTAGGAAAACTTAGCGTAAAGAGCAAGGTATTGAGGAGGGAGCAATCCCCCTGATATGCATAATAATTTACGCTTGTTTTCTGCTCTTACCTGAGGCATAATTTTAGCAATGTCTTGGTAAAGAGCCATGTGTCTTCCATGCATGACTAATTTCTTGGCCCCATTTTTGGAAGGGTTAATTGTAGAAACATGGGAGGGGGCTCATCCAAATAAAACTGAAATTGTTAGTGCTCTTTTTAAAATTAAAAAGTGATTGGAGTGCGACCATCTCCCCTTCCGTGCCCTTTTTGCTACCCAGCTCCTGCAACCCTTGATGATATTGGATCAAAGTTTTGAAATTGACATTGTTTTCTGAATAGTCAAAAGGTCGATCAAGTATACTACGGAAAAGCCTTTAAAAAATTGTATCTGAGTCGATTGTTACTTCAAACCAAGCAGTTGGCCAAGGAGATCTAAATACACAAATATAGTTTAGTTTTGGGATATGAGCAACCCCTCCCCCCCCCCCCCCAAAAAAAAATGCCGAAAAGGACTCTGACACTTCATGCCGAAAAGGACTCAGGACTCTGATACTTGGCTTGAAACTAGATACTTCAGCTCTTGGGCTATGGGCCTTCCCCAATCACGCATAGCACTCACGGCCGAAGGCAGAGGATCAGGAAATCGGTACCTGCGCTACACGGAACATTGCTCAAGCATGTGAAAAGTGTTTAAAAATATAGCTTATGGGAAAGCCAATGCGCAAGAGAATATTGAGAAAAAAAATCGCTTACACAGAAAATGGGGTCCAAAACGGGCCGAAATTTTTTTTAGCTTGGGTATCTCCACCCAAATAAGGCACCTAAAAATGACACAGAAATTTTTTTCCAATTGGCTTGAAGCTTTCGAAGATCGCCGTCTGGTCCAAAAGGAAGACCTATTTTGTTTGGAGGGAGTCGAATCTTAGGGGTTTTCCAAGTGGGCCGAAAAATGTTTTGTACCTCTTCACTTTGAAACTTAAAGTCATAAGTTATTGGGTCTAGAGGAACCTAATGTACAAAAAAAAAAAACGTTTATGGATACGAAGCCAGAAAATGGGCTCTAAAAAGGCCAAATTGCAGTTCCAATCGGCTCGGTACTTACATCCGTAGTTGTTAGCATTGGGAGATTCCAATGTAGAAGAAGAAATAGAAAAATATAATTTTTCCACGAAAGTGAACCCTAAGAGTACCAAATTTCTTTGAACACTTTAGAGCTTATATCCATAAACTTCCGAGCCAGCGGTGTCCTACTTTATAAAAAATAGAAAAACAAGTTTGGGTTTGCCTGAAAATGGAAAACCGAAAAGGGGCCACGAATTTTTAATTTTCTCATCTGATGAAAGTTTGAAACCGCAAGTTATTGGTGGAAGTGAACGATAATGTGCAACGAAATTTTAATTTTAAGTCAGGCCCCTCTCCAGAAATGGGGACAAAATTAATTAGAGGTAATTACCGTTCTTTTTAAGTTCGAGTGGAATATTTATTCTAGTTTCTAATCGTTTTGAGATTTATCGACTCGTCGATAGCTGTATTTGTTATCTTTATGTTCGATGTGGCTATTCATTCTCATTTCTGTTCCTCTTAGGTTGTTTGTTTCCTTGGTATCAGTTTCTGCTCGTTTTAAACTCGAATTGATGGATGACTAGATTCTCACTACTATTAGGTCTTAATATGGCTCTGCAATCCCCTTGGAAATATATTTTTTTTGGAAAAATTTCATTTAAATTAATCCATAAAATCATATCCAAAAGTAAATGTTTAAACATCGTCGCTTAGATTTTGAGGTCCATATTTAAACTACTTGACGGAATTATGCTTCACTTCTTTTCAACTGATAGATACTTTTTAACAAAGCAGAGCTAGTACTTCCTCGCACGAAATTAAATTTCTAGAGTAGCAAAACATTCAAGGAAATTAGTTTTTATAAAACTTAGTTTAATTTTGAGAAATGGATTCCTCAATATTGATATTTCAAGCATCCTCCTCCTAAATGTCAATCTAGTTAAGTCCCTTTGTTTAAACAGTATTTCCTTAGTGATTTCTAGCCATTTAGATGATTATTCTTTTCTAAATAGAAATCTAAGAGATCAATCATCCACTGAACATTGAAAAATGATAGAAGCATCTTAAGATTCTCAAACTATTAATTCAAAAGAAAACTCAAGGAAAATTCTATTAGCACTTGAGAGCATATCAGGGGGCGAAGAAAGTTCTTTTTAAAGTATTTTTTTAATTTGACGAAAAGTTGTAAAAAATATTTAGTCATCCAGAAATAAAACTGCTACTGCTACTACTACTACTACAATTACTATCGCTAATACTATTGTTACTACTACTAAAAACTCCTAAGGCCAGCACAACTGCGCACACTCCTACTCCATCTGAATCTATCCAAAGCCTCCCTCTTTGCACCCAAGAATCGTAAATCTCTTAGATACTTACTTGCAACTTCCTCCCATCTCAATCGGGGACGACTTAATTTTTGTTTAGCCGTTTACCGAAAAAGATCATTAACCGAAAAAGACAATCTTTGGCGATCTGTCATCCTTCATCAGCAGAATGTGTCCTAGTCATTTCAACCTTTCTCTCATTATAGCCCTAGAAGGTGGGATAGAACCTGATTTTTCATGCAACTTACTGTTTGAAATAGGTCTGTCAGACGAGTACCCAAAAGAATTTGTAGATAATTCCTCTGCAAAACATCTAACAAATCCTCCTTCGTGATTTGGAGCATCCATGTTTCAGAACCATACCTGACTGCTGTCACCACTGTAGTTTCCAATATTCTAATCTAACTTATCTTCCTATTCTTCCATATTTTTTGTCAACTATAAAGAAACACCCTAACCTATCGCTATTCTACTTTTAACATCTTCTCTGCATTCACCATCTTTACTGATAATATTTACTGGTCATATCTACTTACTGATGATATGTATTTACGTGAAGCTATTATGGTCATCCATGTACAACCTTCAAGGACCAAAATGTCCCCTCCCCAAACTTTTTGTCCCCCTTTTTGTGATTAATTTTTTGTAACTTAATTTTTCTTTAACTTTAATTTTTTTTTACCTGGAAATTTTTTCAATTTTTTTTCGTATCTTAAAATGACATAGAATACCCTTAAAAAAAGACTTGTGACATTTTCGAAATAAGAAATGAAGATGATATACGAGAGATATGTTAGATATGTATGTCGTGATCTCTCATATCAGGAAAATATTGTTTGTAGTAACACTTTTCTGTTTTTTACCCAGAATATTTTGGACTCGGAATTTTTGGACTTGTATTTTCAAACAACACGTGGACAAGTATTTCAAAATTTTGTGTCATATTACCAAAGTCTTGTCTGATATTATCAATCTCAAAATCATTGATAAGATTATTAATCATAATGAGATTATCGAAATATCGCCTGACGAGAATCCTCTATTGAATATCGAAACCTTACGTGGCATTATCAAAATTAACACACAAAGACAGACACAGAGACAAGCAAAGAGTTACTCAGACATACAGGTACAAAGATTGAGAGAGAGAGAGAGAGAGAGAGAGAGAGAGAGAGAGAGAGAGAGAATACATACAAACACACAGAGTTAAACATACAAAACCACAAAACAGACACAGAAACATACAAGCACGCACTCAGACAAACAAGAACAGTTAGAGAGACAAGGAAACAGGCATTTACATAGAGTTAGAGACACATGAAGTAGGATTTTATCAAAACAGACACTACTATCAAGTCACAAGTGGTCTGAAAGTCACAAGTCACAAGTCACAAGTCTGAAATATGTGAATTAGGTTTTTACTAAAGTCTAAAAGTGACGAATCGGATTTATTTTTAGAGTTAGAGACATATAGAAGTGACAATTTATCAAGATTCAGTCATACACAGAAACTACTATTAGCTCGCAAGTGGTATACTAGAATCTGAAAAAGGTGAACTAGGCTATTACCGAAGTCTGAGAAAGATAAATAGGATTCTTTTTAGAGGTAGAGACACATGAAGTAGAAGTTTATCAAGATTCACTTATATATAGACACTACTATCAGCTCACAACTTGCATACTAGAGTCTGAAATAAGTTAAATAGGTTTTTACCAAAGTCTGACAGAGATGAATGAATTCTTTTTAGAATTAGAGACATATGAAATTGGAATTAATCAAGATTCAGTCAAACACAGACATTACTACCTGCTCACAAGCGGTATACTAGAGTCTGAAATAGGTGAATTAGGTTTTAACCAATGTCTGAGAGAGATGAATAGGATTCTTTTTAGAGTTAGAGCCATATGAAGTAGGAATTAATCAAAATTCATTTATACATAGACACTACAATCAGCTCACAGCTGGTATATTAGAGTCTGAAATAAGTTAAAAAGGGTTTTACCAAAGTCTGACACAGATGAATTGAATTATTTTTAGAATTAGAGACATATGAAATTAGAATTTATCAACATTCAGTCAAACACAGACATTACTAACAGCTCACAAGTGGCATACTAGAGTCTGAAATAGGTGAATTAGGTTTATACCAAAGTCTGAGAGAGATGAATCGGCTTTTTGTTAGAGTTAGAGACATATGAAGTGGGAATTAGTCTAGATTCAGGCATACACAGACAATACTATCAGCTCACAACTGGTGTACTAGAGTCTGAAATAAGTGAATTAGGTTTTTACTGAAGCCTGAGATAAGTGAATCGGATTATTTTTAGAGTTAGAGAAATTTGAAGTAAGAATTTATCAAGGTTCAGTCATACACAGACATTACTATCAGCTCACAAGTGGTCCACTAGAGTCTGAAATTGGTGAATTAGGTTCTTACGAAAAGCCTGAGAGAGATGTATCGGATTCTTTTTTGGAGCTGGAGATCTATGAAGTCGGTTTTTACCAAGACCCGAGAGAGATGAATCAGATTCTTTTTAGAGTTGGATAAATATGAAGTCGGAATTTTTTCAAGATTCAGTCAAACACAAACACCATTACCAGCTCACAAGTAGGGTTTTCACTCAGCAGGTTTTTGTGGTGCCAATTTGGGTGGCAAAATAGTGTCAATATCGTATAAAAAGTGTCAATTTTTAAAAATTCACCGTTCGCGCTGGTACCAACAACCTTTTTAAATTTAAAATATTGGCCAATCCGCTTTGAATCACCTCCGCGCAGTTTTCCACATCTTTTAATTTTCAAACATGAAAAGTCGGCTCTAATGCCGTTCATAAACTACAAAAAAATTAATATTGACTTTACTTAGGCGGTGCTGATTCTCTTCTTTGCGCAGCACTTTCACCCTTGTCAACTTTCCAGCCCTCCCCTTAAAACCTGCTAAAGTGCAAATGGTGCTTACTATATAAATGGGAATTTGTCCCTCAGAATACTTATTTCTCTTTTTTGTTCTGAGTAGTTTTTGCTCATGGCGCGAAAAAGGAAAGAAAAAAGAAAAGAGAAAAAGCCGTCCGAGCTTTTTATCTTTTGAAAAAACAGAAAAAAGGGACAGCAATACTCGTCTACATTGCGAGTTGTTCATCCAGTTTTTCCACACAATGGACTATGTTGCTTATTACAGTATGTTTGGGTACTTGAAACTTTTCTCTGAAAATATTGAACAGAATGGCGCAAACATAGATCGCAGCTATTGACGATCCTATTATAAGTACAATTAATAGTCGATCAGACACTAACTCTTTCAAATAATTTATTTGGAAAAAACTGTAGGATATCCTTCGTGTGAGGTACATGGGAGACAAAACTTAAGGAAATTATCACTTATTACACTCAAAACTGAAAGGTGTAAGTGCGTCCAATCCTTTTTTTTTTTTTTTTTAATCTAATCCTTTTTGGTGGTGATTAATCAGTAGGTTTCCAAAATGGCTGTTATTTATGATCAATGTGATGATGATGAGGCATAAGATTTATGATTAATATGAAGGAGCATAAACATTGCAATGGAACATTTCTGAATCTGAAAACAGAGAGATGGAAAAATGAAAGAAAAAAGGATACTGATGTTTCTACATTGACAGTTTTCCTTCCGTCTTTTTTTTTTAATTCTTTTTGGTAAAAGAGTGCTGCTTTGAAAAAAAAAAACACCACTTTTACTAAAAAGTGTCCCAATAGTGTCACGTTTCCCGAAAAGTGCTAGTTTAATAAAAAAAAAGTGGCAAAACTGGCACAAAAGTGTCACCGGTGGCATCCATGCTCACAAGTGGTATAGTATAGAGTCAAGAATAAGTGAATAAGGTTTTAAACTAAGTCTGAGAGAGGTGAATCAGATTCCTTTAAATTAGAGGCATATGAGTTGGGAGTTCATCAAGATTCAGTCAAACACAGACACTACTATCAGCTCACAATTGGTATACTAGAGTTTGAAATAGGTGAATTAGTTTATTACCAAAGTCTCAGAGAGATAGATTGGATTCTTTTTAGAGGTAGAGACATATGAAGTGTGAATTTGTCAAGATTCGGTCATACATAGACGCTACTCTCAACTCAAAACTGGTATACTAGAGTCTGAAACGGGTGAATTAGGTTTTTACCAAAGTCTGAGAGAGACGTATCGGATTGTTTTTAATGTTAGAGACATATTAAGTGGGAATTTATAAGGATCCAGTTATACACAGACACTACTATCAGCTCACAAGTGATATACTAGATTCTGAGAGAGATGAATCGGATTCTTTTTAGAGATAGAAACATAGAAGTGAGAATTTATCAAGATTCAGTCAAACCAAGGCACTACTACAAGCTCAAAAGTGATATACTAGTATCTGAAACGGGTGAATTAGGTTTTTCAAAAAGTCTGAGAGCAATGAATCGGATTCATTTTAGAATTAGAAACGTATGATGTGGGAGTCTATCAAGATTTATTCAGACACATACATTACTACCAGATCACAAGTGTATACTAGAGTATGATATAAATTAATTAGGTTTTACCAAAGTCTGAGAGAGATGAATCGGATTTTTTTTAGAGTTAGAGACACATAGAGTTGGGTTTGATCAAGATTCAGTCAGACACAGACACTATTGTTAGCTCACAAGTGGTATACTAGGATCTGAAGTATATGATTAGGTTTTTAACAATGTCCAAGAGAGATGAATCGGATTCTTTTTGGAGTTCGAAGCATATGAAGTATGAAATTATCAACATTCAGTCATAAACAGACATTACTTTCAGCTCACAAGTAGTATACTAGAGTCTGAGAGAGATGACTCGGATCTTTTAAGAACTATAAACATATGAACTGGAAATGTATCAAGATTCTGTGAAACACAGACACTACTACCACCTCACAAGTGGTAAAATAGAGTTTGAAACATGTGAAATAGGTTTTAAACAAAGTCTGAGGGCTATGAATCGGATACATTTTAGAGTTAGAGACATATGAGCTGAAAATTTATCAACACTCATTCAGAAACAGTCATTACTACCAGCTCACGAGTGTATAATAGAGTCTAAAAAAAAATGAATTAGGTTTTACCAAAGTCTGGGAGAGATGAATCGGTTTCTTTTTAGAGTTAGAAACACATAGAGTTGGAATTTATCAAGATTCAGTCAACTACAGATACTACTGTTAGCTCGCAAGTCATATACTAGAGTCTGAAATAGGTTAATTATGTTTCTACCGAAGTCTGAAAGAGATTAATCGGATTCCTTTTAGAGATAGAGACATATGAAATGGGAATTTATCAAGATTCAGTCAGACACAGACACTCCTATCAGCTCACATGTGATATACTAGAGTCTGAAATAGGTGAACTAGGTTTTATTTCTACCAAAGTCTGAGTGAGATAAAACGGATTCTTTTTAGAGTTAGAGACATAAGAAATAGGAATTTATCAAGATTCAGCGAGATACAGTAAGAGTTATAAATATATAAAGTAGGAATTTGTTAAGATTCAGGGTGGTGATCTGATCTAAACTGACTTATCAACTAATTGTATATTCCGTAAGTTTAATGAATGACCTTGAACTCTGAAACCAGATGTAAGCCTGGGTCGTGAACTGCGCTCCATTGAATGAAACAGTTACTTAGTTACCGGCGTTACAGGTGATTAGATGTGAATTTTTATATGTTGTTCAAATAGAGTTAATAAAGTTGTGTTTCTATATACAGATTACGACATAAGTGGTGTCAGAAGTAGGACTGTTGAAGAAATACAGTGAAAAGGTGAAACTTGGATTTTTGGCTAATTAAGTTATAGCGCAAATTAAGAGAAAGAACCCAAAGTTTTTCGTAGCATTTAGTGAGGTTAAAAAGACACTTTTTGGATATTGTTATCCTTATCTCCATCGAAATAACTCTGATTTGGGGATAGCGTGAAACGTTAGTAACGACGAATTTGCGGTAACTTGGACTTTGCCCCAGTTTTGCGTTAAATTTTCCACTATTTATAAGCTAAAAAATATTCACAATCTGTTTGTGCTTCAGTTTTGATATCTAGTTAAAATAATCCCAAAAAAAGTTTACCGTTATTATCAATTGCGAAAATAAATCCCGTATTAAACCGTTTTCGCTAGGGGAGATAGTTACTGGACTAGCAGTGTGTTGATTTGAAGACTATTATTGGTTTTCGTCGATAGCTAGCTCCGCATTTACTTTATGTTCTTGGTGAACAAGGTTTGAGCCCCCCCCCCCCCCAGTGGTGTCAGGGTACCAGTGTGCAAGTGGTGCTTCATAGCACATTATTGCGTGCTTTCACAGCATTTTGTACGTGCTTTCATAGCATATTGGGCGTGCTTCATAACCCATTTGGGCATGCTTTCATAGCACATTGCGGGTGCTTCATAGCAAATTTGTACGTGCTTCAATAGCACATTTTGCGTGCTTCATAGCGCATATCGGGCACTTCGTAGCACATTTGAGTTTGCCTCATAGCACATTGCAGGTGCTTCACAGCACATTTGTACGTGCTACAATATCACATTGTGCGTGCTTCATAGCACAGTTGGGCTTGCTGTCATAGCACATTGCAGGTGCTTCATAGCACATTTCTACGTGCTTCAATAGCACATTGTGCGTGCTTTATAGCACATTGCGGGTGCTTCATAGCACATTTGGACGAGCTTTCAAAGCACATTTAGGGTACTTCATAGCATATTTAGGCGTGCAATTATAGCACATTTTGGGTGCTTTATGTGCGTGATCCATAGCAGATTTGGGTGTGCTTTCATAGACCAATGTTGGGGATTCATAGCACATCTGTGCGTGCTTTCCTAGCACACTACTGTGCTTCATAGAACTTTGGAAACGCCTGTATCTAACCGACAGCTAAGTTTGCCGCTGTATGAGCCTGAAGGAGCAGGATAAGGGTAAAGTAAGCACCTGGTCACAGACACAGACAGAACAACGGCTAGCTAAGGACAAAAACCGAGAAGATGGACGAAGAAAAAATGATGGCCATGTTTCCTGCCTCAGTGAAGGTGAGCTTGGAAACAATTCAGGTGGGACTAGAGCGAGACACATCAAATCAAAATTTTGAGATAGCCATTTTGTTCAGTGTAGTTGATTTCTAGATAAAAATATATTTTTGAAGAAGAAACTCCCCCACAACCCTCAAGGCAAGGGTTTTAAGTTATGCCCCGGGGGCATATAAAGGTTTTATAGAAGGCGTTGTCGTAGAAACTACAAAACAGCCTCTTTCGATTGGAAATTCAAAGGGCTAGTGCCCTTTTTAGTAATCGAAAGTGATTGGAGGGCAACTAGCGCCCCCCGTCCATCATTTCCCCAAACACATCCAATCAAAATTTTGAGATAACCATTTTGTTCAGCGTTTTTTTTCCAGATAGAAAATATATTTTTGAGGAGAACACTCCCCAGCAACCCTCATGGCAAGGGTTTTAAGTTATTCCCTGGGGGCATATAAGGTTTTTATAGAAGGCGTTGTCGTAAAAACTTCAAAAAAAGTTTCATTCAATTGGAAATTCAAAGGTCTAGTGCCCTTTTTAATATATTTGTACACCTTAAGTAAGCTCTGAGCGAAAAAATTCGAATCCTGGTCTATCAGGATCTCTTCTGGAACACCAACCCGACAGAAGTACTGCTCAAATACTTCTGCAGTTTTCCGGAAATTCATCGATGTCAAGGGTATTGCCTCCGGATACCGAGTGCAGTAATCGGATTTCACCAAGAGCAATCGATGTCTTTTCCAAGATCGTACTAATGGTCCCAAAATATCTGCTGCAATCCTCCTGAAAGGCTCTTCAATGACAGGAAGTTTTAAGGTGGGGACCCGTTCATTTTGCTTCATCTGTGCAACTAGCTGGCAGGGCTTACATGTACGTACAAACTGTTTGACATCTTGACGTACCCCAGGCCAGAAGAATCTGTTTGTGCTTCAGTTTTGATATCTAGTTAAAATAATCCAAAAAAAAGTTACCGTTATTATCATTTGCGAAAATAAATACCGTATTAAACCGTTTTCGCTAGGGGAGATAGTTACTGGACTAGCAGTGTGTTGATTTGAAGACTATTATTGGTTTTCGTCGGTAGCTAGCTCCGCATTTACTTTATGTTCTTGGTGAACAAGGTTTGAGCCCCCCCCCCAGTGGTGTCAGGGTACCAGTGTGCAAGTGGTGCTTCATAGCACATTATTGCGTGCTTTCACAGCATTTTGTACGTGCTTTCATAGCATATTGGGCGTGCTTCATAACCCATTTGGGCATGCTTTCATAGCACATTGCGGGTGCTTCATAGCAAATTTGTACGTGCTTCAATAGCACATTTTGCGTGCTTCATAGCGCATATCGGGCACTTCGTAGCACATTTGAGTTTGCCTCATAGCACATTGCAGGTGCTTCACAGCACATTTGTACGTGCTACAATATCACATTGTGCGTGCTTCATAGCACAGTTGGGCTTGCTGTCATAGCACATTTCAGGTGCTTCATAGCACATTTCTACGTGCTTCAATAGCACATTGTGCGTGCTTTATAGCACATTGCGGGTGCTTCATAGCACATTTGGACGAGCTTTCAAAGCACATTTAGGGTACTTCATAGCATATTTAGGCGTGCAATTATAGCACATTTTGGGTGCTTTATGTGCGTGATCCATAGCAGATTTGGGTGTGCTTTCATAGCACAATGTGGGGGGCTTCATAGCACATCTGTGCGTGCTTTCCTAGCACACTACTGTGCTTCATAGAACTTTGGAAACGCCTGTATCTAACCGACAGCTAAGTTTGCCGCTGTATGAGCCTGAAGGAGCAGGATAAGGGTAAAGTAAGCACCTGGTCACAGACACAGACAGAACAACGGCTAGCTAAGGACAAAAACCGAGAAGATGGACGAAGAAAAAATGATGGCCATGTTTCCTGCCTCAGTGAAGGTGAGCTTGGAAACAATTCAGGTGGGACTAGAGCGAGACACATCAAATCAAAATTTTGAGATAGCCATTTTGTTCAGTGTAGTTGATTTCTAGATAAAAATATATTTTTTGAAGAAGAAACTCCCCCACAACCCTCAAGGCAAGGGTTTTAAGTTATGCCCCGGGGGCATATAAGGTTTTATAGAAGGCGTTGTCGTAGAAACTACAAAACAGCCTCTTTCGATTGGAAATTCAAAGGGCTAATGCCCTTTTTAGTAATCGAAAGTGATTGGAGGGCAACTAGCACCCCCCGTCCATCATTTCCCCAAACACATCCAATCAAAATTTTGAGATAACCATTTTGTTCAGCGTAGTTGATTTCCAGATAGAAAATATGTTTTTGAGGAGGACACACTCCCTAGCAACCCTCATGGCAAGGGTTTTAAGTTATTCCCTGGGGGCATATAAGGTTTTTATAGAAGGCGTTGTCGTAAAAACTTCAAAAAAGTTTCATTCAATTGGAAATTCAAAGGTCTAGTGCCCTTTTTAATATTTTGTACACCTTAAGTAAGCTCTGAGCGAAAAAATTCGAATCCTGGTCTATCAGGATCTCTTCCGGAACACCAACCCGAGAGAAGTACTGCTCAAATACTTCTGCAGTTTTCCGGAAATTCATCGATGTCAAGGGTATTGCCTCCGGATACCGAGTGCAGTAATCGGATTTCACCAAGAGCAATCGATGTCTTTTCAAGATCGTACTAATGGTCCCAAAATATCTGCTGCAATCCTCCTGAAAGGCTCTTCAATGACAGGAAGTTTTAAGGTGGGGACCCGTTCATTTTGCTTCATCCGTGCAAACTAGCTGACAGGGCTCACATGTACGTACAAACTGTTTGACATCTTGACGTACCTCAGGCCAGAAGAACCTTTGGATGACCCGATTCAGAGTGCGTGCAATTCCAGTGTGGCCACTCATTGGGGAATCATGGGCTACTTTCAGCACAAACGACCTACAAGGCTTTGGAACTACCAGCTGTCTAATCTCTTCATTATAAAACCTCGTCTCGATCTTCCTCTAGAGCAGACCATTGATGAGCTGGAACCCCTGACCTAAAATGGACAGAGCGAACCACTTTCTCAGTGTAGGATTTCGTTGTTGAAGGTCAGCCAATTCCTTGTAAGTCAGCTGTTCTTGATCAGCTTCTGAAGGTGTTTCTTCACAGTTTTCTCGTCTCAACTCTGCTTTCTTCTTTCGTTGAAATCGTTGACTCTTTCAATGTCTCGTGTTGCCATTCCCATTTCTACCCCGACTCTACCATAATCTGATGTCTACCATAATCTGGAAAACATCATTTTCTGGAAGATTTGTTTCTGGGGATTGGGCCTCAGCTTCCAATACAGTGTAGCCTTTTGCTTTATTCGACAGAAGAATAGAGACAGCAAGCGTGTCTACTTCTGAGTTTCGGCTACAGAGTTCTAGGAATCCTGGCAACGATCTTCGGGTGAAAGTATCTACGAGTAGAACATCAGAAACTGTAACTTCTAAATTGCTTTGGAAAGTATGATTGCCACATCCTATCTCTACATAGACGTTATGTAAAGGGTATTACTTACAATCACTATGGACGCAACATGTCTCCGTGGTGAACGATTTTTGTTCACCCAGGCTTCCAAAGTACATTTTATGGGTGATATTGATGGATGCTCAACTGTCAATAAGGAGCACTGCTAGCTTCTCATCTATCATACCACTGACACAAAATCTCGCCTTGATTCTTTCTTCCAGACTTGGACTGTGAGCCAACAATTTGTATCGCCTCCTCGATTCCCTAAAGTCAACAGCCTTGTGCCCAAACTTTTCATAGTTGAAACAACCTCGTGCCCCTCTGTTTAGTTCGCGTGCACGGAGCGTCTTGACTGCTGTTTCTTGTTGTTTCCAATTTGGCATTCACAGGATCGTTCACGGGTTTAGCTTATTGTGATTGCTTTGGAGCCATTCCTTTCCTTGAGGACTGATGTGAGCTTCCTTTTAATCCTTCACTTTTGTTATCTTTGCGGGCTAGGAAAAAGTTTTCAGCCATATTGCAGACAGCAATGAGAGTTGGGTCCTTGTGTTCTCTCGAACGGATGCGTAGCAGTTCATTCTTGATGGAAGTGATGAATTGCTCTAACACCAGTTTTCTAAGGATATCGAAAATCTTCGTTTTCAACTCATCTACGGTCGTGATCGATCTGTAGTCGGCTACGTCCAACCATTTGGTCAGTTGCTGCTCTAGCTTCTTACCCTAGTCGGTAAATGACTGGTCTGCTTTCTTCTGGGTGGTAAGGAATAACTGGCGATAGGTTTCAGAAGTCACTCAAAATCTTATCACAATAACTTTTTTTACAAGGTTGTAGTCTGAACTATCGGCAGTCGGCAAGATCGCCGCAACTTCTGCGGCTTTACCTGTCAGCAAGACCTTGAGTCTAACTGCCCACGTAGCAGGACTCCAGTTATTTTTGGTGGCAGTTCGCTTGAAGTATGTGAGGTATGCATCGATGTCCATACCAGCAGTAAACTTGACAATCTGGATCGTAGTATTCTTAGCTGTAACTGGCGCATTCTGAATGGCGGACTCATTCGTCTGTACAGCTTGAACAAGAGGAGTAAACTGCGATGTCAACGATTCCTGCTGTTGTTGCATCTGACGTTGGCTTGTCTTCCTGTCTCGCTCTAGCTCCGCCTGAATTGCTTCCAAGCTCAACTTCACGGAGGCACGAAACATGGCCATCAGACGTTCTTCGTCCATTTTCTAGGTTTTGTTCCTTAGCTAGCCGTTGTTCTGTCTGTGTCTGTGACCTGGTGCTTATTTTACCTTATCCTGCTTCTTCAGGCTCATACAGCGGCAAACTTAGCTGTCGGTTTGATACAGGCGTTTCCAAAGTACTATGAAGCCCAGTAGTGTGCTATAAAAGCATGCAAAGATATGCTATGAAGCCCCCACAATGTGCTATGAAAGCAAACCCAATTCTACTATGAAGCACGCACATGAAGCACCCGCAATGTGCTATAAACGCACGCCCAAATGTACTATGAAGCACCCTCAATGTGCTTTGAAAGCACGTCCAAATGTGCTATGAAGCACCCGCAATGTGCTATAAAGCACGCACAATGTGCAATTGAAGTACGTACAAATGTGCTATGAAGCACCCGCAATGTGCTATGAAAGCAAGCCCAAATGTGCTATGAAGCACGCAAAATGTGCTATGAAGCACGCACAATGTGCTATTGAAGCACTTACGAATGTGGTATTGTGAATATTTTATATCTTATAAATAGTGAAAAATTTAACGTAAAAACTGGGGCAAAGTCCAAGTTACCACAAATTCTTCGTTACTAACGTTTCACCCCTAACCCCCAATCAGAGTTATTTCGCTGGAAATAACGATAAAAAAATCCAAAAAGTGTCTTTTTAACAGCACTAAATGCTACGAAAAATTTTGGGTTCTTTCCCTTAATTTGCGCTATAACTTAATTAGCCAAACATCCAAGTTTCACCTTTTCACTGTATTTTAGTTAACAATCCCACTTCTGAAACCACTTATGTCGTAATCCGTATATAGAAACACAGCTTTGTTAACTCTATTCGATACAACATGTAAAAATTCACATCTATTCACCTGTAACGCCGGTAACTAACTAACTGTTTCATTCAATGGAGCTCAATTCACGACCCAAGCTTAAATCTGGTTTCAGAGTTCGAGATCATTCATTAAACTTACAGAATATATAATAATTTTCTGGAAGATTTTCTGGAAGATTTATTGCTGGGGATTGGGCCTCAGCTTCCAATCCAGTATAGCCTTTTGCTTTATTCGACAGAAGAATAGAGACAGCAAGCGTGTCTACTTCTGAGCTTCGGCTACAGAGTTCTAGGAATCCTGGCAACAATCTTCTAGTGATAGTATGCACGGTTACAACATCAGAAACTGTAACTTCTACATTGCTTTGGAAAGTATAATTGCCACATCCTCTCTTTACATAGCCCTTATGTAAAGGGTATTACTTACAATCACCACGGACACAACGTGTCTCCGTGGTGAACGATGTTTGTTCACCCAGGCTTCCAATGTACCTTTTATGGACGATATTAATGGGGAACTGCTGGATATCCATCTATCATACCACTGACACAAAATCTCGCCTTGATTCTTTATTCCAGACTTGGACTGTGAGCCAACAATTTGTCTCGCCTCCTCGGTTCCCTAGAGTCAGCAGCCTTGTGCCCAAACTTTCCATAGTTGAAACAACCTCGTGCCCCTCTGTTAGTTCACTGGCACGGAGCGTCTTGACTGCTGGATCTTGTTGTTTTCCGATTCGGCATTCACTGGCTTGTTCGCGGGTTAAGCTTATTGTGATTGCTTCGGAGCTATTCCTTTCCTTGAGGACTAATGTGAGCTTCTTTTCAATCCTTCATTTCTGTTATTTTTGCGGGCTAGAAAAAATATTTTCAGCCGCCTTGCAGACAGCAACGAGAGTTTGGTTCTCGAGTTTTCTCAAACAGATGCGTAGCTGTTAATTCTTGATGGAAGTGATGTATTGTTCTACCACCAGTTTTCTAAGGATATCGAAAATCTTCGTTCTCAGCCCATTTTCGGTCGCAACCAATCTGTAGTCGGCTGCGTCCAACCATTTGGTCATTAGCTGCTCTAGCTTCTTACCTTAGTCGGTAAATGACTGGTCGGCTTCGTTCTGGGTGGTAAGGAATAACTGGCGATAGGGTCAGAAGTCACTCAAAATCTTATCAAAATACCTTCTTTTACAAGGTTGTAGTCTGAGCTATCGGCAGTCGGAAAGACGAAGTAGGTTCTGCGGCTTTACCTGTCAGAAAGACCTTGAGTCCAACTGCCCACGTAGCATGACTAAAAGTTATTTTGGGTAGCAGTTCGCTCGAAGGTTGTGAGGTATGTATCGATATCCATACCATCAGTAAACTTGACAATCTGGATCGTAGTATTCTCAGCTGTAACTGGCGCATTCTGAATGGCGGACTCATTCGTCTGTACAGCTTGAACAAGAGGAGTAAACTGCGATGTCAACGATTCCTGCTGCTGTTGCATCTGACGTCGGCTTGTCTTCCCATCCACCAACAACGCTCGGGGCAAGGGTTTTAAGTTATGCCCTGAGGGCTTGTAAGAACGATGTTGGCATAATCTATCATTTATTATTTTTTTTCCTTTAAAGCAGGGCACTTCGTATCGAAGAAGTTGTCGTAGAAAACTTCGAAAAGGGGTCATTCAATTGGAAAATGGAGTGGCTTGTGCCCTTTTTCATAGTCGAAAGGGATTGGAAGGCAACTAAGACCCTGCGACGCCCACCATTTCCCAAAAAACATCCAATCAAGATTTTGAGATAGCCATTTTGTTCAGCGTAGTTGATTTCCAGATAGAAATTATGTTTTTGAGGAGGACACTCCCCAACAGTCTTGGGCAAGGGTTGTTAGTTATGTCCTGGGGTTTTTAAGGTTTTTATAGAAGGCGTTGTCGTGGAAACTTCAAAAAAAGGCTCATTCGATTGGAAATTCAAAGGGCTAGTGCCCTTTTTAATAGTTGAAAGTGATTGGAGGGCAACTAGATCCCCCCCCCCTCACCCATTATTCCCCAAAACACATCCAATCAAAATTTTAAGATAGCCATTTTGTTCAGCGTAGTTGATTTCCACATAGAAATTATTTTTTGGAGGAGGACACTCCCCCACAGTCTTCAGGGCAAGGGTTGTAAGTTGGGGGCAAATAAGGTTTTTATAGAAGGGGTTGTCGTAGAAACTTCAAAAAAGGCTCATTCGATTGGAAGTTTAAAGGGCTAGTGCCCTTTTTAATAGTAGAAACTGATTGGAGGGCAACTAACCCCCCTCTCACGCCAACATTTTCCCCAAACACATCCAGTCAAAATTTTGAGATAGCCATTTTATTCAACGTAGTTTTAAGTTCTGTAAATTAGGTCTTTGAGGATGGCCACCCACTCACAGCCCTCAGGACAAGGGCTGTAAGTTATTCCCTGGGGGCATATAAAGTTTTTATAGAACGCTTTGTCGTAGAAACTTCAAAAAGGGCTCATTCGATTAGAAATTGAAATGGCTAATGCCCTTTTTAATAGTCGAAAGTAATTGGAAGGCAACTAGCACCCCTTCCACGCCCACCATTTCCACAAAAATATCCAATCAAAATTTTGAGATAGCCATTGTTTCCACGCAGTCAAAATTCAGGAAATTATACCTTTGAGCAGGACACTCCTTCCACAGTCTTCAGGGCAAGGGTTATAAGTTATGCCCTGGGGGCATATAAGTTTATATTGCAATCTTTGTCGAAGAAACTTGAAAAAGGGCTCATTCGATTGAAAATTCAAAGGTCTAGTGCCATTTTTAATAGTCCAAAGTGATTTGAGGTTAACTAGCCCCCCTCTCTCAACAACCTTTTCCCCAAACACATCCAATCAAAATTTTTAGATAGCCATTTTGTTCAGTGTTGTGGATATCCTGATAGAAATTATATTTTTGAGGAGGACACTCTCCCACAGCCCTGAGGGTAAGGGTTGTGAGTTATGCCCTTAGCGCATATAAGGTTTTTATAGAACACGTTGTCGTAGAAACTTCAAAAAGGGCTCATTCGATTGGAAATTGAAATGGCTAGTGGCCTTTTTAATAGTCAAAAGTGATTGGAGGGCAACTAACACCCCTTCCACGCCCACCATTTCCCCAAACATATCCAATCAAAATTTTTGATAGCCATTTTGTTTCACGCAGTTTAAAGTTCAGGAAATTATACCTTTGAGCAGGACACTGCCCCCACAGTCTTCAGGGCAAGGTTTATAAGTTATGCCCTGGGGGTATATAAGGTTTATACTGAAATCTTTGTCGTAGAAACTTAAAAAAGGGCTCATTTGATTAGAGATTCAAAGGGCTAATGCTCTTTTTAATAGTCAGAAGTGATTTGAGGGCACCAAACCCCCCTCTCACGCCACCCTTTTTCCCAAACCCATCCAATCAAAATTTTTGGATAGCCATTTTATTCAACGCAGTTGAAAGTTTTGGAAATTAGGTCTTTAAGGATGAACCCCCCCCCCACAACCCTCAGGGCAAGGGTTGTAAGTTATGCCCTGGGAGCATGTAAGGTTTTTGTAGAAATCGATGTTGTAAAAACATCAAAAAAGGCTCATTCAATTGAAAATTGAAAGGGCTAATGCCCTTTTAATGGTCGAAAGTTATTGAAGGGCAACTAACCTCCCTCTGACGCCCACCATTTCCCCAAACACATCCAATCAAATTCTTAGATATCAATTTTGTTCAACGCAGTCGAAAGTTCTGGACATCAGGTCTTTTAGGACGATAACCCCATCAGAACCCTCAGTGCAAGGGTTGTAAGTTATGCCCTGGGGGCATATAAGGTTTATATAGAAAATTGTGGTAGAAATTTTAAAAGGGGCTCATTTGATTGGAAATTGAAATTGCCCTTTTTAATAGTTGAAAGTGAGTGGAAAGTAATTAACCCCCCTCTCACGCCCACCATTTTCCCCAAACACATTCAATCAAAGTTTAGAGATAGGCATTTTGCTCAACGTAGTTGAAAGTTCTGGGAATTATGTAATTGAGGATGAGAAACCCCCCAGAGTCCCCAGGGCAAAGGTTGTAAGTTATGCCCTGGGGGCATATAAGATGTTTATAGGAAGTGTTGTCGTAGAAACTCAAAAAGGGCTCATTCGATTGGAAATAGAAAGGCCTAGTGCCCTTTTTAATTGTCGAAAGTAATTGGAAGGCTTGAAATTTTTATAGTTAAGATCGATGTCGGTTTAATGTATTTTTTTATTGTTGTTGTTGTTGTTTATACCAGGGCACTTTGTATCGAAGGAGTTGTCGTAGGAACTTCGAAAATGGCTCATTCGATTGAAAATGGAAAGGGCTGATGCCCGTTTTAATAGTCGAAAGTGATTGGAGGGAAACTAATCCCCCTCCCACGCCCACCCTCCGATTTGACTTTATGTTTAAAAACTAAATGTTGCCATAAGATTAAATCAAAATGCACTGTGTTAATGCTAACTCCCAATAAGGCATCTCAGCAGTATCCCAAGAACGACTGAGGGTATTATGTTCAAACTTTCGGGGCTGCTTCTGCTCTTAAAATTTAACCAAATCAAAATAGCGTAAGTGTATCCAAGCTATGAAACAAATTTAAACAGATTTTTTTGCGAATGGTATCAAGTTTTCCATTTCAGGTCAACTAGAGGAGGTATTAAATTAAATTAAACACTACTATTTGTGTCCAGATTTTTAAGAATGTGTATGTTGTTAAAAATTGCTGAAAATTTTTCTCCGAGTTAAACTCAAAACGAGCAGAAATTACCATAAGTTGGGCTCAAAACCCCAATGCCTTCCCAAGGCCAGAACATAATTTGCACTTTACTGAAAAAAATACAAATGAATGTGCATTGTAAATATAATATACATATACTGATATTTAGTAATCAAAATGTTAATATTATTTGGTTTATTAAAGTTATAAAAGTAAAAACATTTATATTTATATAGAGGGTTGTGGGTGAATGATAGCGACTGCTGGTCTTCCCAGTCATCCTGGCAAATGCAAGTTTGGACTAGACGAAGTTCAGTATTTGGGCCACAAAGTAGAAAATGGCAAAATCATACCGCTTGTAAGCAAGGTTGAGGCTGTGGAAAACTTTCCAGTGCCCTCCCCCAAAAATGAAGTGAGGTCATTCCTTCGCATCGCTGCGTATCGCAGGGTCAGTGCTGACGGATCTTCTTCAGAAACGAAATACAAACCACTTTACGTTGTCTCAGGAGCAGAGAGTAGCATTCGAGGCCCTCAAGACTATAGTCAATACTTCTCCTGTTCTGAGCAGTGCAGACTTTTCCAAAGAGTTTGTGCTTCAAACAGATGCTTCAAACACGGGATTGGAGTAATCCTGACTCATCGCAACGGAGAGGAGCACACCAACGCATATAAAATGAGGATCGCCAGTGGAACAACGCTATTCGACAATGGAGCATGAAGCTTCGGCGTTAAACTGGGGGGTTGAAAGTTTTCGGTAATACCTCGAAGGTATGATGTTCACTGTCGAAACTGACCATAACCTGCTTCACTGGTTGATCGTAGCTCGGAGCGACAACGCTCGCTTGACACGCTGGTCCCTGGCACTCCAAGAGTACCCCTTTGATATTCATAGTCGGAGTGGGTTAGTATACGTGAATGCTGCTACATTGTCCTGTCTATTGTAAATAGAAAAAATAATTTTTGTTTTGTATCTTTATAGATGAGTACCAAGTCCTTGCCCGTATTCCTGAAGAAGGTCCTCGAAGAAAAAGGCAAGACCAATCCCCTTCAAGGCTTCAAGGAGTGTCAGCAGAAGGACATTGAACTCTTCCATTTTTTTCAGCTTACCAGTCACTAACCAGGCAGATGAAAAGGGGGCCAATTTTGAACTTCATGACAGTCTTTTGCATCGGCATACCAAAAGAAAGGATGGTTCAACTCATTTCCAACTGATGGTACCAGAGAACTACCGTAGGGGACTAATCCTGCAATATCATTGGTCACCTCGAACTTCCCTAAAGCTAGTTCATAAAGGCCGTAACACAACATCAAATATTTTGCTTAATTTCTTCATCTGGCCCGACATCTACCATCGAATCAAAAGTGAGCTGGATTCGTGTTCATACCCAGGAAGCGAAGCGTTTGCAGGATATGTGGTGAAACTATAATAGAGCGTTACCTTACCTGTGTGTTTAAGGTGGTAGAGTGTGGTGATTTCATCTAAAATCACTTTTCAACTTATTATATATTGTGTAAGTTTAATGAAAAACCTTGAACTCTGAAACCAGATGTGAGCCTGGGTCGTGTATTGCGCTCCATTGAATGAAATAGTTAGTTAGTTACTGGCGTTACAGTGAATAGATGTGAATTATTATATATTGTACCGTAGAGTTAATAAAACGTGTGCTTCTCTATACGGATTACGACACTCAGTCAGACAAAGACACTACTACCAGCTCAAAAGCAGTATACTAGAGTCTGAAATAGGTGAATGAAGTTTTTACCTAAGGCTGAGAGAAATGAAATGGATTCTTTTTAGATTTAGAGACATATGACATGGGAACTTATCAAGATTCCGTCAGACACAGTAAGAAAAAAAGTGCGGATGTAGGTTGGCTACAGGTACACAGGTCCAGAAAAAAAAAATCACTTTTGCTACCATCAGTTCTGTTCCCACTTCATTTATCTGTAACTTTAAAAATAATCCAATTCATCTCACTCAGAATTTGGTGAAAACATAATTCACCTGTTTCATACTCTAGTATATTACTTATGAACTGGTAGTAGTGTCTGTGTTTGACTGAATCTTGATACCTTCCCCCTTCATATGTGTCTAACTGTAAAAAAAAAAATCTAACTCATTTCTCTCAGACTTTGGTAAAACCTAATTCACCTGTTTTGTTACTCTAGTATACCCATTGTGAGTTGTAAATGGTGTCCTTGTTTGCCTGAATTTTGATAAATTCCCACTTCATATGTCTCTAACTCTAAAAAGAATCTGATTCATCTCTCTCAGACATTGGTAAAAATATAATACATCTATTTCATACTCTAGTATATTACTTGTGAGCTGGTAATAGTTTCTGTGTTTGACTGAATCTCAGTAAATTCCCCAATCATATGTCTCTAATTCTAAAAAACAATCTGATTTATTTCTCTCAGACTTTGGTAAAAACCTAATTAATCTATTTCAGACTCTAGAATACTACTTGTGAGTCGGTAGTAGTGTCTGAGTCTGACTGAATCTTGATAAATTTCCCACTTCGTATGTCCCAGCTCCAAAAAAGAATCCGATTCATTTCTCTAAGACTGTGGTAAAAACCTAATTCATCTATTTCAGACTCTAGTATACCACTTGTAAGCTGATAGTAGTGTCTGTGTCTGACTGAATCTTGATAAATTTCCCGCTTCATATGTCACCAACTCTAAAAAAGAATTCGATTACTTTCCCTCAGACTTCGATAAAAACCTAATTCACCCGTTTCAGACTCTAGTATATACTTTTGAGCTGGTAGTAGTGTCTGTGTTTGACTGAACCTTGATAAATTCCCACTTTATATGTCTCTAACTCTAAAAAGAATTTGTTTCATCTCTCTCAGATTTTGGTTAAAACCTAATTCACCCGTTTCAGACTCTAGTATACCAATTGTAAGCTGGTAGTAGTGTTGGTGTCTGACTGAATCTTGATAAGCTTCCACTTCATATATCTCTAACTCTAAAAAAAAATCCGATTCATCTCTCCCAGACTTGGTAAAACCTTTTCGTTTATTTCAGACTCTAGTATGGCACTTGTGAGCTGATAGTACTGTCTGTGTTTGACTGAATCTTGATAAAATCCCACATCATATGTCTCTACCTCTAAAAAGAGTTCGATTCTTCTCTCTCAGTCTGTTGTAAAAACTTAATTCACCCATTTCAGACCCTAGTATAAGTACTACCTCAGTCTCTTTTTGAGCGAGGTCCATCCCCTTCGAATCCTGGTCCGGACACTTTTTTTTAAAACTTTTTGACACACAGGTGTTACTTCACATGACACGACCCTGCAATACAAGCGCAGCCCCCGGATTTCAAAGGGTCAGGTATCTTACTATATAAGCGGTTCCTGTTTTAAAAGGACAACAGGTGTTACGTCACATGACACGCCCCCAGAATACAAGCAGTGCCCTAGTTCTAAATGGCCAGGAGTTGTTCCGTAATATGACACGCCCCTGCACTACAACCGCATCCCTGTTTTAAATGGTCAGGTATTATGTAATAGAGGATGACGCAATCGTGTGTGAATCAACAGGTATTATATCATAGGGAATTTTAATCTACTTGATTGGAGTTGGGACTCATGTGTGACTTAGTGGATTTATCGGAAATAATTTAACGAACGTGAACGTATGGATGTTACTTAATGACAGCGCACATGTTACGTAATGGTGTCGCTCACGTGGGTGTTACGTAATGGCAGCGCACACGTGGTATCTTATGAAATGAGAGCACCAAGCAGAGGAACTCTATTAATACATTTCAAGACGTTTCAGGACATCTCAAGGCATTTTTTTCTTTCAAGGCGTTTTTTTTTTTCTTTAGTTCTTAAGTTATAAGGAATTTTTTAGGGATGACGCTTTCTCATGTGAACCGTCTCTTCACAGCCCGAAGGGGAATCCCCCGCTTTTAATTGAGGAGGACACAAGCGTGGGTTGTTAGATAATACTTTTTGAGGCTTTATTTTTCTTTCAATTCATTTTTACTAAAAGGATCACTATATTCTAATGATGCTCTGTTGAGGTATTTCCGAGAGCCATTAACAAAAATGCAGTGTTTTTTTAGACAAGGCTATGCAAACGTAAAATAAAACATGAAAAGACTTATAAAAGGATGAAATATAAACAAAAACATGCGTAAATTAAAGAAAGATGGGGGGGCTCCTAGCAGGCGATTCCAAAGAGAGAGGGGGGGGACTTGTTATAAGAGGTAAATTTTTAGGCACCATTGAGGTGTTTCCGAGAGAGCCCTTAACAGAACTGCAGCGTTTTTGAGACAGGGCGATGCAAATAAAAGATCAAAACATGAAAAGGCTTTTAAAGGGATAAAGTATAAACAAAAACATGTGTAAATAAAAGAAAGATGGGAGAGGTCCAAGCAAGTAATTTCAGAGGGGGGGATATTAGAGCAGAATTTTTAGGCTCTATTGAGGTACTTCCGAGAGCCTTTAACAAATATACAGCATAATTGAGAAAAAAAACATACGTAAATTAGAGAAAGGTGGGGAGGGTCCTAGCAAGCAATTCAGTCAGGACCCAATCATTCAATTCAATCAAGATCTTAGCGAGGAATTTCAGCGAAGGCTCCTAACCTAACCATCAGAGGACCCTAGCAGCCAATTAAACCAGGACCCATAGCAACCAATTTCATTGGCAAGGGGTCCGGTTGAATTGCTTGCAAAATTAAGTACACAAAAAAGTAGGGGGCAAAATGTTGGGGGAGGAAAAATTTGGGCCCTTAGAGGTTGGACATAGATGACCATAAGTTCCCTCTAAAAAAAATGCCACAACAATTGATTCATTGGGAACATAACTTCGCCGGTTTACTCTACCCAAGCGCGTGATAAGACCAGTTTCATTCAATCCCAAATAAAAAAAAAAGTTATTTATAGAATAAAATTGTCAAAATATGTATTTCAACTTTCCTTGTTAATCATGTATAGACAGGTATTTGAAAATGAGATGTCCGTTGGATTATGCTAATGAATTATCGCTTGTATTATAATTATGTAAGTAAGTCAATGTTCTAGTTTAGGCAATCTTTAGTCCCAAACAAGGGTGTTCCTTCTGTAGTATAGGAAAGCTTTAGAACCTCAGGGGTTTTACAGCTGGAGCTGGAACTCCTCCACTACTCCCTAGTATCTCCTATCAATCCTCCCAGACTTTGGTTTGCAATAAGGTTGGCCATCTTACCATCATTTGAGCACCATTTTAACTTGTGGGCCATTTTATGACCATAGTGTACGTTTTTATTTACCGAGATACTACATTGGTTATAGCTAGATTGTTTATACCTACAGAATTGTAGCAGTCTATAGCTGAGTCACTTCTATTTCCATCAGTCGGTTCAACAGGGACATAAACAACTATGACTGATACCTTACATTTTAACTCGTAAAATGAGCAACTAGCCTTCTAGTATTAATGCCTTCCCAACCTAATCCAAACTTAACAGCTTCCTTATTCATCATTAACCCTGCTCTTTGCCTATGTCCTCGACCTTATTCCTTAAGTAAATAAATTCTATATCACCTAATTTCAAGTGTCCCATTCCTAGGATAATGCGTTTCTTAAATCCCTAATAATTGCCGTTAGAAATGCCAGGATTTGTTAACTTTTTAACATTCCAGGTTGCAATTCCCATATTATTCATATCTTTTAAGTTATTATGGCCATACGGAAAGCAATGAACCTGAAACCAATGCAAGAGAGGGACTATACTTTTTTCAAGTCTATAAAAAGGGCTTAAGCCGGCTTAGAACTGAATAACAAGAAGTCCCTGGAATCTTCAGTATGAATGGAGGCTTTGTGCAATCGTGGGTCCATCTGTGTCTAACTTGGTTGTTAGATGCTTAATTAGCTTTTTAGAGACTTAATTAGTTTTTTTTGCCAGAGATCTCACACCCATGCATTTACACAGAATTCGGAAACTTACAAGAGAGTCATCGCTTTTTGGGGAGACCACAATAAAAAATAACGAAAGAACAAACTGGTGGTGTTTATGAAAGGCCTACAAGATTATGAGGAAAAGGTAAAACATCAAGATAGGAGGATGGGGTCCCAAGTTCCTCTTTGTTTATATCTGATCCTATCAACAGATTGGGTATATTAGAAGCTTGCTCATATTAAATAAATTTTTGAATTCTAGTGCAATTTTCAAGCAACGAAACATGTACTGTCAATCCACAATTTTTCTAATAAGATGCTTAAGCCCACTGCTAAACATGATTTGATTTTGGATTTCTGTATTGCTAAACAAATCTTATATATGTAAATGGTATGTTCAAAAAAGCTAAGTGCTACAGAGTGTATGTGTTTGACCTTGTTGGAGTAGGAGGAATACAGAAGGTTTATAGTTCAAAAATTGGAGAAGCCCAAGTAGGAGCGCTGGGGGTACCTGGTATCTCTATCATTCCTGTAACGCCAGGACCGTCGCAAGACGAGTTTGTGCCCTGGAAATATATTTCTTGTCATTCCCTGTTTGTTTGTTTTTTTTGTTACAGTAAGACCACTTTAAAAAAGGGGAGAGTTTGGCCGTGGGCATAGGCAGCAGGACATTCACTCCACTAAAGGAAAGTTATTATTTCCGTGGCAAAACGCCATTATCAGAAGAGGAAAATTAGCATCTTCGAAATATTATGCACCGTATACTCATTATCTGTTACTGTAGTAGTTTGTTCATCATAAAATATCTTCAGTCATAATTACCATGCCAAAATATTCTATGTAACCTCCAAAGTACGCAAATTTATTGACATTTCCTTCCTTTGGAGAAATTAAAAAAAAAAAAAAGTTCCGAAAAATAAGTTTTTCAAAGAAAAGTGAAGGCCATTTTAAACTCAAACTCCGCAGATACAAATACCTGTTAAAATTCAAACTCAAAAACGACCTGAAATTACTATTAAAGAAATAAATGAAACACAAAAGGAACAAAAATTAAATAAACAATCATAGCAAAAAAATACAACAAATAATAATATAAATGAATAAATAGATATTAAAGCGAGTAAGGCTTAGATTGAATATGAAAATCAAGCTTAAAATGAAAAAAAAAATATATTTGCTATTGAAGTATAAATGAAACTTAAAACGAACAGAAATTAAATAAACAATCAATGCAAATTAACATACAATAGATATTAAGATATAAATAAATAAATAAATCTTAAAACGAGCGAAACTTAAATTGAATATGTAAATCAAGCTTGAAACAAACAAAAATCACTACAAACAAGAGTTTGGGTATCGCCTCCTTCTCTCAGTGTAAAACTCTAAAACCTACTGCTTCATTGGCGCTTTACTGAAAACCAATTTTATTACAAATATTTTCTTTTGTAGTTAATATTGAAAATAAACATTAAAATTATAGTAAAATTCTGAACTGATGAGCTTTCGGCAATTAATATCATTATGCATCAAATATTCAGTTTAATGCATTACTTCTTTCTAAAGTTGTCCAAGACGAATATAGTTTCGCTACAAACAAGTGTTTGGATACTGCCCCATTCCTTAAATGTAAAAATAAAAACCAAAAGCATACTGCATCTTTGGTGCTTAACTGAAAACAAACTATATTACAAATATTTTCTTTTCCAGTTCTTAAAGTCTTACTGCACTGAAAATAAAAATAAAATCACAGTGAAATAAATTCTTGGACTGACGGATCTTCCAACATTTACTATCATTATACATCAAAAAGTCAGTTTAATGTTGTTTATATTTTTCCAAGGCTGTTAAAGACACATATAGTTTTCAGTGAAGCGCCAATGACGTAGTAAGTTTTAGACCTTTATGGTGAGAGAAGGAGGCGATACCGAAACTCTTGTTTGTAGTGATTTTTGTTCGTTTATAGCTTGATTTGTATTTTCAAGTTAAGTTTCACTTGTTTTAAGAGTTATTTATTCATTTAAATTAATATGTATTGTATGTTAGTTTGCATTGATTGTTTATTTACTTTCTGTTCGTTTTAAGTTTCATTTATACTTCAATAGCAAAATATTTTTTTTCGTTTTAAAGCGTGATTTCCATATTCAATCCAAACATTACTAGCTTTAAGATCTATTTATTCATTTATATTTATAACTTGTTGTATGTTTTTTTGCTATGATTATTTATTTAATTTCTGTTCGTTTTGGGTTTCAATTATTCTTTAATAGTGATTTCTGGTCGTTTTGAGTTTTAATTTTAACAGGTATTTGTTTCTGCTGAGCTTTAGTTTCAAATGGCCTTTACTTTTCTTTGAAAAAAACTTATTTTTCGGAATTTTTTTAAATTAATTTTTGTTCGTTTTTTATTGCAAAAAGTTTCAAGTTTTTAAAAATTCCTTTTTCTAAAATCAAACTTAAAAAAAATAAATAAAATATTCATCAAAGTATTAAAACTGGTATCAAAGTAGCAATATCAAAGTGAAAAAATGGGTTTGTGTCAACACCGGAGTTTTTATTATTTGATATTTGAACTAATTTTAACAAAATGGCTATCTCAAAATTTTTATCGGATGGGTTTGGGGAAAAAGGGCGTGGGTTGGGGGCTAAGTGCTCTTCGATCTCTTTTGAATCTTTAAAAGGGGACTACAACTTTCTATTTTCAATCAAATGAGACCTCTCTGAAGCTTATACGAGCAGCTCTTCTATTAGAATCATATATACCCCAGAGTATGATTTACAACGGCTGTCCCTGGGCCCTGGGGGGTTGTGTCGACCCCCTAGTTTTAATATCTGATTTTTGAACTATTTTTAACAAAATGGTAACCTCAAGTTTTTATAGGATAGGTTTATCCATCCAATAAACCCAAATGCATAGAAGGCGGGAGGGGCTAGTTGCTTTCCGATCTTTTTTTACTCTGAGAAAAAGAACTAGAACCTTTAATTTCCATTCAAATGAGCCCTCTCTGAAGTTTACGAGCATCCCTTTTTCATAAGAACCATATACGGCCCCAGGATATAGCTTACAATGCCTTCCCCCCGGACCCTGGGTGGTTGTTTCGACACCGGAGTTATTTTTAGCTGAACTTAGAACTATTTTTAAAAAATGGCTATCTCAAAAGTTGTATCGGATGGGTTTGGGAAGAAAGGGCTCGGCGGGGCTAGGGGCCCTCCTATCTCTTTTGACTCTTAAAAATTGAACTAGAACTTTCAATTTTCATTCAAATCAGCCCTCTCCGAAGTTTATACGAAAATCCCCTTCCATAAGAACTATATATGTCCCCAGAGCATTACTTACAACGCCTGCCTCCGGGCCCCTGGGGGGTAGTGTTGACCGCGGAATTTTTATTATGTGATCTTTAAACTATTTTTAAAAAAAATGGCTATCTCAAAGTTCTTATCAGATGAGTTTGAGGAAAAAAGAGCATGGAGGGGGGGGGGGTAGTTGCCCTGCGATATCTTTTGACTCTTTAAAAGGGAACTAGAACTTTCAGTTTCCTACCAAGTGAGCCCTATCCGAAGTTTATACGAGCATACCTTTTATAAGAACCGTATATGCCCCCGGAGCAATACTTACTACGCCGGCCCCTTGGTCCTGGGGGGCTGTGTCGACAAAGGAGTTTTTCTTATCTGACCTTTGAACTATTTTTAACGAAATGACCATACGTAAAGAAGTTTTTTTATATGATTTTTGAACTGTTTTTAACAAAATGGCTACCTCAAATTTTTTACCAGATGTATTTGCAGAAAAAAGGCTTGGGGGGATAGTTGCCCCTCTGATCTCTTTTGACTGTTAAAAAGGGCACTAGAACTCTCTGTTTCCAATCGAATGAGCCCTGTTTGAAGTTTATACGAAGACCCCTTCTGTATGAAGTGCCTCTGGGGAAAAAATAAATGGAGTGTGGGGAGGAGGCTAGCTGCCCTCCGATCACTTTTGACTCTTAAAAACTGAATTACAATTTTCAATTTCCAATCGAATGAGCCCTCTATGAAGTTTATACGACCCCCCAGGGTATAATTTACAACGCCTACCCCCAGGCCCTGGAGCACTGTGTAGACACCGGAGTTTTTGTTACTTGAACTTTGAACTATTTTTAACAAAAAATGCCGATCTCAAAATTTCATCAGATGGGTTTGGAAAAAGAAGTCTTGGGGCTAGTGGCCCTCAGATCTCTTTTGACTATTAAAATGTGAGCTCAAACTTTCAATTTCTACTCAAATGAGCCCTCTCTGAACTTTATACGAGCAACCCTTTCATAAGAACCATATATGCCCCAGGGCATAACTTAAAACGTCTGCCCCCGGGTCCTGGGGGTTGTATTGACACCTGAGTTTTTGTTATCTGACTTTTGAACAATTTTTAACTTAATGGCTATCTCAAAATTTTTATCAGGTGCATTTTTGGAAAAAGGGACGTGGGGGGGGGGGCTATTTGCCCTCTAATATCTTTTGACTCTCAAAAACAGAACTAGAACCTTCAATTTCCAATAAAATGATCCCTCTCTGAAGTTTTTTACGAGCATCCCTTCCATAAGAACCATATATTTCCCCAGGGCACAACTTACAATACTTGCCCTTGGGCCCTGGGGGGCTGTGTCGACCTGGGGGTCTGATTTTTCGTTGTATGGTCTTTGAACTATTTTTTAAAAAAAATGGCTATCTCAAATTTCTTATTGGATGGGTTTGAGGAAAAAAAGGGCGGGGAGGGGGGGGGGGGCTAGGTACCCTCCAATATCTTTTGAAACTTAAAAGATGAATTAGAACTTTTAATTCCTAATCAAATGAGCCGCCCTCTTTGAAGTTCATACGAGCATCCCTTCCATAAGAACCATATATGCCCCCAGGGCATAACTTACAACCCTTGCTCTGAGGGCTGTTGGGGGTTTTCATTCTCAAAGACCTAATTCCCAGAATTTTCAACTACGTTGAGCAAAATGGCTATCAAAATTTTGTTTGGATGTGTTTGGGAAAAAGGTGGGCGTGAGCTGGGGGTTAGTTGCCCTCCGATCACTGTCGACTATTAAAAAGGGCACTAGCCTTTTGAATTTCCAATCGAATGAGTCCTTTTTGAAGTTTCTACGACAAAGCTTTCTATAAAAACCTTATATGTCCCCAGGGCATAACTTACAACCCGTGCCCTTAGGGCTGTGGGGGAGTGTCCTCCTCAACAACATTATTTCTATGTGGATATCAACTACGTAGAACAAAATGGCTATCTCAAAATTTTGATTGGATGTGTTTGGGGAAATGGTGGGCGTGGAAGGGGTGTTAGTTTCTTTCCAATCACTTTTGACCCTTAAAAAGGGCTCTAGAACTCTCGATTTCCAATCGAATGAGTAACTTTTGAAGTTTATACGATGACCCCTTCCATATGAAGTTTCTCTGGGAAAAATAAATAAATAAATAATAAAACATTGGATCCGTATGGCCTTTACTATAGGCAACGCTATAGCGTTGCCTCTGATAGCACATAGCTGTTACAGAACAGGGAACCGTTTGACAGTAGTAAAAAACTAATAAAATTTACACTGACACAATTTACATTTTTTACAGTTTCAGAGTTACAGTTACAGTTACAATTCAAAGTTTCCTTTCTCTGAATTCTCCAAAAAAAATTTCAACTATAAAAAAAAAACACCCGAAATCTTGGTTGTTTTACTTTTAACATCTTCACCTCATCCTCCATCTTCACTAATAATACTACCTAGGTAAGTGAAACTATCCACTTGATCGATCTTCTCGTTACACAATATCACCTCTTCACCTTCACGTATTCCCAGTTATAACGACTTAGTCTTCTTAAATAGTGACGAAGACAACACTGCCTTTCCATCAAAAACAACAAGTAGAACACTGGGGGAACTTTTTATATAAGACAGTGGAATGCAACTTTAAATGAATATTTCGACCCTATATCTAAGGGCCGTCCTCAGCGAAACAAATGAAGAAAAAAACGATTATAAAAGAACTCTGAGTTCTTTTATAATCGTTTTTTTTCTTCATTTGTTTTGCTGAGGACTGCCCTTGGATATACTACTACTACTACTAACAACTCACCGCAGCACCAAGCCGCCTGAGGCCAACACAGCTACGCACGCTCCTCCTCCACCCCAATCTATTCAAAGCTTCCCTTTTTACACCCGCCCACGAAGTTTCCATTTCCTTTAAATCTTTCTTTATGACGTCCTCCCACCCCAGACGGGGACGACCTGCTTTCCGTTCAGCCCTAGATGGTTGGCCGAAAAGAACAATCTTTGGCAATCTGTCATCCTTCATCCGCACAACGTGCCCTAGCCACCTCAACCTTTCTTTCATTATAGCCCTAGAGAGCGGTATTGAACCACATTTTTCGTATAGCCTATTGTTTGAAATACGGTCAGTCAGCCGGGTACCCGGAACAAGCCCTTGGATATAGGGTCAAAATATTCATTTAAAGTTGCGTTCCACTGTCTTATATAAAAAAATTCCCTATTGTTCTACTTGTTGTTTATTTAGTCTTCTTAACATTAATTTTCAAGCCTGGTATTGCACCCTGACCTTTTAAATCACCAAAAAAAGCATTCATTTTGCTAAAAATTTTCATCTAGAATGCTCAAATCCTCAGCGTATTCTAAGTCCAGGAGACTTCTACTTCCCATTTGAGTCGCTGCTCTTGCACAGCTTTTGTTGTGTCCCATAGGAAAAAAAAATCTTCAGATATCCGGTACTTGTGTACTATACCGCCAACACTCAAGTTTACGCTGTGTAAAACTCAAGAACAAACCCGGTTTCTTCGTTAGTTTTTTTCAGCTTAGCGCGAGACAAGACAAAGACAAGTGACAGAATATATGCGAAATATATAATTTGGGCTACATATTTGCACATAAGGGGGAGGGGTAAAGTGTTTGGACAGTTTGAAGCCAGAAACAATTCTGTCTAGGTATATTGTATTTTCCGCGGGGGGGTATTTTCCGGGGTTTATTTTCCGGGAGGGTATTTTCCGCGGGGGGGAGGGGGGTACATTCCGCGGAGTTTTTTTTCGGGGGATAAATGCCGGGAGGGGGGGGGGTAAACGCCGGCCATCGATTTTAGGTACTGGTCCTTTAAATACCTGGTTAATTGCTGTTAAATTGTGTTTATCAATAATTGTACGTTGGTTAGTACGGTCCTACGTTTAAATTTGAAATTTCAATTTTGGAAAAATTTTGAATATACTTAAAAAATTGGCGATGAATATTGTTTTTGGTAAAAATTCCTTGTTAATATTACTACTAAAGAATTTTGGTTGGATGAAGAGGAGTATTATTGTTGGTATAGATGGAAATTCTGTGAGACTTTTGATCTTCTACATAGCTGAAGCCATCATAACCTCTACAATAGGATTCTCTTATCGATAAATACATTACATGCATTTGTTTAAATTCATTGAAGTCCATCATATAAGTACAAAAAAATATTACCATTTAAAATTGCTGAAAACCAAGTTCCTAGCAGTATTTGCCATCCCAAAGAAATTTCCTGGCGGGGCTGATGATGGCTTGCCTTGCCTTTTCCCCCTCTGTACTGGTAGATATAAAAATCTGAACATTTTAATTAATTCCTATTCCCCCTACCTCTTTCCATATTTATCTGAAGGCTCATGAAGAGTAAGCAGTTTGGCCATTAAAATGTATTCTTTTAGGTATTTACCCCACCCTCACCCAGACAATGATTCCCCCCTCATTATAGCTGATACACAATTAAATATCACCAAACGTAATTTCATTACAAATAAAGTGAATCAACTTGGTGGAATCCAGCACTGCCAAAGTGTGGGATTACTTCTTTTGCAACTGGGAGGCCTAAACTGTAGTTTATTGATACTTTTGAATCAATTAGCTTCTCAGATTTTAAAGTGATTGCAAATTCGTCCTCTTTGGGGTGAGATCTTAGTTTGACGCCCTAAAGTGGCACAGAACAAGACTTTACCCTGACCCAATCTGCATGGTCACTTGAAAAAGAGCTTAAAATTTACGTTTGAATGAGCTCCCTCCTAATTATCTAAGACCTTCGGTTTGATACAATCACCCCTGGGAAAAATAAAATAAATAAACATGCATCGACGATGTTTCTTCTGAAGAAAAAACAATTCGATATTCCATATTTTGAAGATTGGATCTTGAAACTTTTACGGCAGGGTACTCTGATATACTGTATCTAATAAAGATAGTTTCAGTAATATCGCTTGCGTTTTTTGGGGGTATTTCCCCTTTTTTCCAAAATCCGGCAAACTTTCTCAGATTTTTGTTTTGGGTGGGTAACAATAAACTGAAGGAATTTTATAAATTCAAAATTAGCATAAAAAGCCAATACTGCTGGTGTAGCCATTGTTATAGGAATCCTACTTTTAGTTTTGATGAATATTGGCTTAAGTCGCTTTTTACTTCCAGTTTATGATCACGAACTATTTGGTAAGATTTTCTTGGGACAAAATTTTTTTGAACCTGTTCATTTTCTGCAGTTGAATAGGACAATAGAAAGAAAGAGGGTCAATTTGTCAGCTGGATAGTAAGTTTAATTTTTTTTTCTTTTGCTGTTCCATATCTTTTTAAATGTCTGAATATATAAGGGACTTAAGTTCGGGGGGGGGGGGGGAGTCCTGTTATGAACGAGGTACATTTTACATGGCTGTTATAAAATCGAAACGTGCTATCTATGAAGGCAGGATGATTTTTGAGCATCGCTACTCCTTCTGTAAACTATTCTAAGGCGTAGGATATTGCATAAAGTCAAGTCTACATCTGTCATAATCTGGGGAAGCAATAAATCTGTCTGTAACTTGGGTTTGAGTTTGATTTTCTTTTAAGATTAAATAAATAATAATTGAATATATCATTGATTAAATAAATGGATTTCTTTTCCAGGAATCCTTGTCGTTTAAAACTTACAGTATTTTATTTCATTTTGCATGCAATTTAATTGCTCTTTTTATTTGAGAGTTTTTTTCCTAAAAGTATTTAAAAATAAACTTATTCCTACAAATAAATATCCTGAAATATATGCCCTGTCAACTGACCCCTACTGCTATTTTTTTCCTGTTAGCATTTTTTCATTGCGTGGGATGGCAAACTCCGACGTTCGGCCACAATAGCGGGGGTAGGTTCTGCATGCCTTACCAAGGTGTCCGAAAGTGAGATATCTTTGTAAAAGCTGTGTAATGAAAATTGTGCTGTGTCGACTGGGTAATGAAAAAAGCAATGGTAAATTTCGAAGGAGTCAAGGTTAGCAATGATTTCAGTGCCACTGACCTTGATTATACCGATGATGTTGCTCTTCTTGGCAAATCCGTTGGCGAAGCCTAGAAAAAGCTTCTGAAAGTCTCTGAAGTTGCTGCCCCAGTGGGGCTTCAGATTAATATTGACAAAACTAAAGCTATGTCTAATATCCCAGATATAAACTCTACCCCTATAGTCCTTGACCAAAGACAGATTGAAGGTGTCCATATATTCAAGTATCTCGGATCACGCATTGACATCAACAGTGGATGTAGCGAAGAAATCCAATGCCACGTTGCATCAGCTTCCTTTGTCTTTGCACAGCTGAGGAAGCCGCTATTGAAAAGGAAGTAAATTCACCGGAAAACCAAAATCTGTATTTACAAGGCCCTAGTCCGATCAGTCTTACTGTACGGCTATGAGACATGGCCCTTAAAAGTCACCGAGGCACACGTCCTCAATACTTTTAAACTCAGATGCCTGAGGAGCATATTGAGGTTACGACTCACCGACCGAATCCCAAATACGACCATCCGCCGACGATGTGACCAGTAAGACATCACATCTATCATATGACGCCACCGCCTGTCCTTGTTCGGCCATGTTTGGTGAAGACCGGCCGAGACTTCTACAAATCAAAGCCTAAGCTGCAAACCAGCATCTGATTGGAGGAAAATGACATGGAAGACAAGCCAAAACTTGGCTCAACACCGTCAAATCTGATTTCGAGCCGGTTGGCGGATTCCGGAGACCCAGTCGCAGATGGGACCCTTCATGATTTGAAATTATCACCCCATTAACCCAAGACCGCAACCTTTGGAATTCAACAGTCTGCCAGATTTTCTCATTAGGGAGAGCTACATAGCTTGTGTCCTGATCCAAGTACAAGTACACGTAAGTGTTTAATCCTGTCAGACCAGTAGGTGAACTGAAATTCTATTTTTTCCTGTTAAATTTTGATTAAGATAAAATGCTTAAAAGTAAAACAGAAGACTAAAAGAAATAAGTGTGGCCGGGACCCTGAAGAGAAGCAAACAACAGTTTTTATCTGTCTTAGTTAACAAAAAGTCAGTTGGATTTTCTAAAAGTGCCATGGGTGTCCCTAAAGGAAGGCTGCAAGACTACATGAAAATAGTTGAGAACCTGAATAACCCTCTAAAAAGTGGACCTGAGTTACTTTACATCCTTTTACATCACATGATAAGTATGTACAGAGGAACAAGAAAAAGAATAAAAACTTACTTTAAAACGATAGCAGATATAAATTTTGACTGTATTTCTCTAGAAGCACGTATATTTGCTTACAATAATGCCATTGTTAAGAGTATAAAAGTACTGGATAAATGGAAATGCAAAGGTAGTGGCGACAGTGGAAGAATAAGAGGTAAAAATTGGTACCCGGGTTTGAAGAATCGCCTTGAAACTCTGTCAGCAAGAACGCCAGAATGTACTAGCTTATGACGGACAACTGCTTTCAACTGTCACTGTGTAGGAGTCTTCTTTAACAACTTGGAGCAACGTCTAGATAAACACATGTTGAGACCACAAGACATTTGGAATGTTGATAATTTCTTAAGCCACATTGGCCTGACATCACATAAAGATACGTCTCTGAAAATATCCATAAACCTGGTAGGATCATGACACATCGAAGCCAGAAGTAAGTAGAGAAGGTCATATCAGCAGAAAGAGGTCAGTTGTTCACAATTTGTGCTGGTGTTAATGCATTGAGAACAGAGTCCCTCCTCTACTTGTTTCCCCAGGAAAAAAGGGTTCAAAAATTTTACTCAAGGGAGCTTTACAAGGAACCATCAGAAAATACTTTTAGCTGGATGGCTGCCTTTCATTCTTTGCTTTACTTGCAGCATTTTATCAACCAAGTCAAACCCTCCAAAGAGTCACCTGTACTTCTAAAAAATAAATGACCAGATCAGCCGATACACCATTGAATTGCTTGACCTAGCTAAAAATAATGGTGTTGTACTTTTAACTGTCCTTTTACGCACTACTAAAAAACTACAGCCTCTAGAAAGGATAGTCATAGGACTCCTTAAGGCCTACTACAACCAGAAAGCCGCAAGTCTTATGAATGCCCATAGATATAAAACTATATTAGTGTATAACATTGCTGAGCTGCTGAGGAAAGCATACCCAAAGGCTTTCGCTCCTGAGAATATAATCATTGGAATCAAAACAAGTGAGGTCCACCCCACTAACAGAGATGTCTTCAAGGATTATGACTTCCTCTCGTCATATGTCTTAGACAGAATTTCTACCACATCTAGTGAAGCACTCACCAGGCAAGTTCCTATGCTCAGTGTAAGTCCTGTGAAACATTTAGACTCCTTCTTTAACATAGACCCCGAAACAGATGGAGCACAGGCTCTGTCTCTAACTGAGAAGAAAATGCCAGCAGATTATTTGCTAAAAGAGATCATCCATGCAAACCCCTTTCCAAAAGACTCACTACAAAAAATCTACAAGAAAAAAAAATTTGAAAGTCAGAATTGCTCACTGACACCACTGTGAAAGAACGCATTACTGTTGGGATAAAAGCTGTATCTGCCAAGAAAGCCTTAGTCCTGGAAAGGAAGAAAGTCAGAGAAGTGAAAAGGCTAAATGGCAAAAGGCATGTTTCTCGTAGCATGAGTTGCAGTTCGAGTGACGATTCTGACGTAGATGAACCAGTATACAACAACCCTTCAGACTCCAGTATGAACATTGAAGACGAGCCGCCTACCAGCAACTTTCAATTTAACACTGAGAAAGTTATCAATTTGACACTGAGAAAGTTATTATCATCATCAAAAATTAGCAACTGAAGAACTTAAAGTTCATTTTCTAAAGGAGACCGGAGCAAGAGACTTTGTGCTAACTGACGAGACGGATAGTGTCTTAAAGGCAGAAGCTGAAATGAAACTGCAACCGCTGAGAGGTGGAACACCAAGATTGACAGAACGGCTTACTTTTCGTGTTGATCAGTCAATTTATAATTGTGATTAATACTCTTTAGTGTTTTTTTTTTTTTAATTTACTGAAATTCATTTTGTAGTTTTTTATACTGACAATATTCTTTCTTAATTTTATAGCCCAAAAACAAGTTTTAATGTTCCCCTGTCCATTTTTCTGTTTCTTTTGTCAGGTGGTCGAAAGTTTGCCAGGGACGGCCGAACCAGCACCGGGGTGGCCAAGGTTCGGAACTCTTGACCACTTGGATAGAGAGGCATATTTGTGGAAAAGTGGTGGAGTATTCTAATTGTCTTTTTCAAGGATAGTATTGAATGAGTTACCTTTGCTTTGGCACACTCAGCAACTTCTTATCGCTTGAATCGATTCCTGGAGAACTAAAAAAACGTCAAAACTTGCCGATCGTGGGCCATTCACCTGTCTATATATCGGACCAAATATCAATATTGAATATCGAAACGTAAATACTGATATCGGAAACGATCTTTGGAAGTTTCTGCTTATTTCCAGCTTTTTCAACCATCTACCAGTTAGAATCCAGCAGAAAAATTCCAACGTACGAAAAAATTGTCGTTAATATATAGCGTAAATTTGAAGTTCTAGGGAGGGGCAGCTGTCCTCCCCCCTTCCCAACGCACATGTACCTCAGTACACAATTTTCCCTGAAAACCTCACCTCCTGGAAACTCCCGTCTCCATGGAGAATTCTCCCCGTTCAAAGTCCCCATAACAGTAAATTAAATAAAAAAAAACAAGTTTTTTAAACTGAAAGTAAGGAGCGACATTAAAACTTAAAACGAACAGAAATTATTCCGTATATGAAAGGGGCTGTCCCCTCCTCAACGCCTCGCTCTTTACGCTAAAGTTTTTCATTGTTTTAAAAAATAAAGTTGTGAGACAGAGTCAAACTTTAGCGTAAAGAGCGAGGCGTTGAGGAGGAGACAGCCCCTTTCATATACGGAATAATTTCTGTTCGTTTTATTCTTGTTTATTAAATTAAATAATTTTAATAAATAATAGTTAATTTTAAAACTAGTTTTAAAACTATTTAAATTACTATATTAATTTAAGTAAGTAACATATATACCTTATGTTACCTTACTAATTATTAACTTTTATTATATGTTACCTTACTAATATATTATTAGTTTTACCTTTTAAATAATTTTTTTTAAGTTTATTTAATTTATTAGTTAATTTAATTTTTATAATTTTATTTAATTAAAAGAGCGAGGCGTTGAGGAGGAGACAGCCCCTTTCATATACGGAATAAATTAAAAGACTCTGTCTCACAACTTTATTTTTTAAAACAATGAAAAACTTTAGCGTAAAGAGCGAGGCGTTGAGGAGGGGACAGCCCCTTTCATATACGGAATAATTTCTGTTCGTTTTAAGTTTTAATGTCGCTCCTTACTTTCAGTTTAAAAAACTTGTTTTTTTTATTTAATTTCTGATCGTTTTTTAGTTAATGCAGGGGATGTTTCCCCCCTTTTAAAAAATCGAGTAATATTTCTCAGGCTCGTAGCCTTTGATGAGTAATACTAAACTTAATAAAATTTATATATTTAGAATCAGCATTATAAACACATTCTTTTGATACATTTATTGACATCAAAATTCCGTTTTTAAAAGTTTCGATTACTATTGAGCCGTATCGCTTGTTTTTTTTTATTGTTTTTTTTTATTACGTATATGTTATTACGTATATGAGGGGGTTCTCCCCTTAGTCAATACCACGCTCTTTACGTTAAAAGTTAAAAAAAAAAAATTTGATTCACAAACCCCTGAATCACAAAGGCCGTTTAATTAGACTAGATAGCTCTTTTGAAAGCACTAAAAAAAACTGTAGCGTAAAGAGCAAGGTATTGACATGGGGGAGAACCCCTCACATACGTTATAATTTCTGTTCGTTTTAAGTTCTAATATTCCTTCTTACATTTCAGTTGAAAAAACTTGTTTGTTTTTTTTTATTTAATTTCTGATCGTTTTTTAAATAATGCTTGGAAATCCGGCGCCCCCTTCATAGAAATTTCCCTTACCCCAAAGAAACATCCTCCACGGAAATATTCTCCGGATTAACCCCCTCGTCTAGCCCCCCCCCCCTCCAGAAAAAATCCTTCCTGAAAATGGTTGTATACTTCCCAATAACCAATAAATAATGCTGGCAAGTCCGGCGCCCCCTTCATGGCAATTTCCCTTCCCCCATGAAAACTTCCTTCATGAACAGATCCTTCAACATAACCACCGACCCACCCTTCCCTCCCACTACCAGAAAAAAACCTCCTGAAAACTTCTGTATACTTCCCAATAACCAATACTATATGTTAACATTGGGTAAAGTTCATAACTTTTAGCCCTCCCTCTGGGAACTTCGGGGGATTAAGTCATCCTAAAAGACATATTTATCATATTTTCGACCATTCTGAACAAAATGGCTATCTCAGAATTTTGATCGGGTGACTTTGGGAAAAAATAAGCGTGGGAGGGGGCCTAGTTGCCCTCCATTTTTTTTGGTCACTTAAAAAAGGGCACTAGAACTTTTAATTTCCGTTCCAATGAGCCCTCCCACGATATTCTAGGACCACTGGGTCAATACGATCACCCCTGGGGAAAAAAAAAAAAAAACAAACGAACAAACAAACAAATAAACACGCATCCGTGATCTTTCTTCTGGCAAAAAATGTAAAATTCCACATTTTTGTAGATAGGAGCTTGAAACCTCTACAGTAGGGTTCTCTGATACGCTGAATATGATGGTGTGATTTTCATTAAGGTTCTATAACTTTTACGGGGTCTTTCCCCCATTTTTTGAAAATCAGCCAAATTTTCTCAGGCGCGTAACTTTTGATGGGTAGCACTAAACTTGATGAAAGTTATATATTTGAAATCAGTATTGAAATATGATTCTTTTGATATATCTATTGGTATCAAAAACCCGTTTTCTAGAGTTTCGGTTACCATTGAGCCGGGTCGCTCCTTACTTACAGTTCGTTACCACGAACTGTTTGATTGATCGTCCCTTCGCCACCAGAAAAAATGTATGCATACTTTCCAATAACAAATACTATACATAAACAAGGGACACATCTTATGCTTGAAGACCTTTCTCCAGGGGCTGTCGGGAGTCATTTTATCTCCAAAGACTTAGTTATTAGACCTTTTAACGATGCTGAACAATATAGGAATCTCAGAATTTTAATCGGAAGATTTTTGGGGAAAATGTGGCGCGGTAGGGGGCCTAGTTGCCCTTTAATTTTTTTGGTCACTTAAAAAGGGCACTAGGTCTTTTGATTTCATTTATGATGAGCCCTCTGCCGATTTTTAGGTCCACTGGGTCGATACGATAACCCCTAGGAAAAAACAAACAAAAAAAAAACAAAACAAATAAACACGCATCCGTGATCTTTCTTCTGGCAAAAAATACAAATTCCACGTTTTCGCTGATAGTAGCTTAGCTTAAAACCTCTACAGTAGGGTTTTCTGATATGCTGAATCTGATGGTGTAATTTTCATTGAGATTCTAAGACTTTTCGGGGGTCTTTCCCACCTTTTCAAAAAAATCAGGTGAATTTTCCCAGGCTCGTAACTTTTGATGGGTAAGACTAAACTTAATGAAACTTATATATTTAAAATCAGAATAAAAATCGAATTATTTAGATATATCTACAAGTATCAACATTCCGTTTTAAGAGTTTTTAAACTATTGAGCTCCTTACTTACAGTTCGATACCATGAACTGTTTAATACTTCTGGATCTTCAACAAATTATTCACACTTATAGCAGAGAGAAGAAAGTTTTTTCCTGCGATAATCATATTACTTAAAAAAAACTTGAATAGTTATAAATTACAAATAACCTTTTTGATAGCCTTAAATACAAAGGAAGCTCCACATACAACTCATGAAAGAAACTTTAATTAATCTTGCATTCTGTATATTTTGCTTTGAAAGATTGCATATCTGGAACCCAAGAATAGTCTTTTCTATTCGAGTGGGAACGCCGGATTCATGGTTTTACGTCTGAGAAATGATTTACGAGGTTTGCATTATTCGCAGCATCTGTCAGTGATACGCTAAGACAAAGAAATTAGTTTCATTTCAAAACTAGCCCCATTTTTGGCTAATCAATCTACTAAGATTTTACTTCTCTAATCTTACAACATTCTGGTAAGATTTTGTTTTTTGCTCAGTCAAAGTGCTGAGATCATAGAGCTAACTGGTGTCAGTCAGAGGTGCTTAGACATAAAATTTCTTGCCACATAGAACATTGGGCAGAGAACTGGTGACACCTTGTCCAAGTTGTTTTTTAAAATTTATTCTATCTTTCGAGTTGGTTCCTTTGAACCATCTTTTGCTTCCCTTCCCTTCGCTATTTTGCTTATGAAATTTTTTTTCCATTTGAAAAAATTTCAGGTCTTTCCGAAAAAATATATATAAGTGGGAAGCAGCTAATGACTTTCTAGAAAGATAGCAAGGATACGCGTGTTACATACAACATAGAATTGGGAATAAGCTGAGATTTTAAGTGTTTTTTTCAATATTTTTTCTCTTTTTTCTGAGATACTTTTTTCTCTTTTTTATATTAATTTTAAAAGCTTTTCCGCAAAAAAAAAATTCAAAGACAAGTAGTGAGCTATATTAAACTAAAGATGAGCAGAAATAAAGTCAAGTAATTTTTCAAGCGCAGAACTACCATGAATCAGCAACAAATAAATAAAACACAAAACGAACAGAAATTATAATAAATAACCAGGTTAAACCCAAAACGAACAGAAATTAAGAGGAGAACAGAAATTAAGAGGAGAACAGAAATTAAGAGGAGTAGGGACTGACGCCCCTGTGCCTTCTAAAAACCAAAAACATGTTCACTTTAGTGAAAACAATCCTAATTTTTAGGTATATGTTTTTATTTCTCATATCATAAAAAAAGAAAAGAAATCACCCTCATAACCAAGATTACTGATAAAGATAGACAGTTTAATGTGGATTAATATATGCCGGTGTTTCATTCCTGAAAGTCTTAATAATTTTGGGTCTATTAAAGTTGAAATAGAAAAAAAAAATCTAAAATATATTTATTTTTCAGAAGTTTTAGCAGTAGTACGACATTGTGCCCTGGAAACTTCAACTAAAGTAGTATTGGTATTAATGATAAGTAGAGGGATGGTACCCATATAGCTATAACGATAGAGATGACAGTCCCACCATATATTTATAATGATAAGTAGCGCACAATACACCCGCCATACAAGCTGACAGTGTAATGACCGGAATTCAACCACCGTGAAAATTTATGCTCTGTTCAAAGAGCGTGATGTTTCCTTTGTTTGAAATTGTGAAATTCTTTTTGTAATTTAATTTGTTAGGCCTGGTTGACTTATGTTTAACCTTGAACTAATTTACAGAAATTAATTTATTATTAATTAATTTACAAAATTACATTAATTTACATAATTACATTAATTTACATAATTACATTATTTATTTATTTTTTTTTTTTTAATAGTTTTTTTTTTTGATGACATTTTATTGTACTCTAATGATGATATTTTTCTTTTCCAATGATACGATTGTTTACATTCTAAGTATCTTCCCATTGATTTATATGAAATTTGTGTTTGATGTAGGAATCGAACATGAGACCCGTGATTTCCTAAGGTAAAACAACGACACGTTAATTGACTGAACCAACAAGCCATTGAACATATTATGATTTTAGAAATACATCCAATGAATTGTTTCTGGGACATTGCCCAACTGATGTTAAGCGTCACAATATCGTAACAGGTTCATCCATTGAACTGGAACAAGTTCAAGCACATTTGATTTATCAATTGGATTTTTGATAAGTGTTAAGTGACATGTTTTGGGGCATTTTTATGACATCATCATGAGAATATGCATACCACGATGATTTGAGATGCATACTAGACAAACAATTTCTTCTTATACTTGGGCCCCAAGTCCTACCCCTATCCCTCAACCCTATCCATCCACCATCCCTCCAACCCCTATCCCTCCACCCTCCCTCCAACCCCCCCCCCCCCCCCCCAACATTTTTTTTTTAACTATTAAAAAATTATGTTTGTAGTGACCAATTTTTTTTTTACTTTTTTTTAACTTTTTTTTTTCAACTTTTTTTACATCTCTAAATCATATCAGAGTAATAGAATGAAACTTTTGATTTAAGTTTTTAAGCATATTCTAGTGCATACTATTGATGAGAACAGATTGTTCTCTTTCAAGATTTTTTTTTTCATGAAAAACAAACTATTTTTTCTTCTTTTTTTAAGGGCAATTATGAAGAATGGGGTATAAAAGAATAAAACACACAAACACACACACACACAAAAACTTACACACACACACAACAAAAAATTACACACACAAAAACTTACACACACACAAAAACTTAAACACACAAAAAAAACTTACACACACACACACACAAAAAACTTACACACACACAAAAAACTTACACACACACAAAAACTTACAAACACACACAAAAACTTACACACATACAAAAACTTACACACACACAAAAAACTTACAAACACACAAAAACTTACACACAAAAAAAAAATTTACACACACACAAAAACTTACACACACAAAAACTTACAAACACACACAAAAAACTTACACACATACAAAAACTTACACACACACAAAAACTTACAAACACACACAAACTTGCACACACACAAAAACTTACACACACACACAAACTTACACACAAAAAGACTTACACACGCAAAAAAAAACTTACACACACACACAAAAACTTACACACACACAAAAACTTACACACACAAAAAATTTACACACACACAAAAAAGTACACACACACAAAAACTTACACACACACAAAAACTTACACACACACAAAAACTTAAACACACACAAAAACTTACACACACACACAAACTTACAAACACACAAAAACTTACACACACACACAAAAACTTACACACACACAAAAACTTACACACACACACACAAAAAAAATTACACACACACAAAAACTTACGCACACACACACACACACAAAAAACTTACACACACACAAAAAAACTTACACACACATAAAAACTTACACACACACACAAAAACTTACACACACACAAAAAAAACTACACACACAAAAACTTACACACACACAAAAAAAACTTACACACACACAAAAACTTACACACACACAAAAACTTACACACACAAAAAAAAAACTTACACACACACAAAAACTTACACACACACAAAAAACTTACAAAAACAAAAACTTACACACAACAAAAAACTTACACACACACACAAAAAACTTACACATACACAAAAATTTACACACACACACACAAAAAATTGCACACACACAAAAACTTACACACACACACACAAAACTTACACACACATAAAAACTTACACACACACAAAAACTTACACACACACAAAAACGTACACACACACAAAAACTTACACACACACAAAAACTTACAGACACAAAAAAAACTTACACACACACCAAAACTTGCACGCACAAGAAAAATTACACACACACAAAAACTTACACACACACAAAAAACTTAAACACACACAAAAACTGACACACACAAAAAAACTTACACACACAAAAAAACTTACACAAACACAAAAACTTACAAACACACACAAAAAACTTACACACATACAAAAAACTTACACACACACACAAAAACTACATACACACACAAACTTACACACACACAAAAACTTACACACACACAAAAACTTACACACATACAAAAACTTACACACACACAAAAAAAACTTACACACACACACACACAAAAAACTTACACACTCACAAAAACTTACACACACAAAAAAAAAACTTACACACACACACACAAAAAACTTACACACACACAAAAACTTACAAACACATATAAGAACTTACACACACAAAAAAACTTACACATACAAAAAAAAAACTTACACACACACAAAAAAAAACTTACACACACACAAAAACTTACACACACACACAAAAAAACTTACACACACACAAAAAACTTACACACACAAAAAAAACTTACACACACACAAAAACTTACACACACACACAAAAACTTACAAACACACAAAAAACTTACACACAACAAAACTTACACACACACAAAAAACTTACACATACACAAAAATTTACACACACACACACACAAAACTTACACACACATAAAAACTTACACACACACACAAAAACTTACACACACACAAAAACGTACACACACACAAAAACTTACACACACACAAAAACTTACACACACAAAAAAACTTACACACAAACCAAAACTTGCACGCACAAGAAAAATTACACACACACAAAAACTTACACACACACAAAAAACTTAAACACACACAAAAACTGACACACACAAAAAAACTTACACACACAAAAAACTTACACACACACAAAAACTTACACACACACAAAAACTTACACACATACGAAAACTTACACACACACAAAAAAACTTACACACACAAAACTTACAAACAAAAACTTAAGCACACAAAAATACTTACACACACAAAAAAACTTACACACACAAAAAAAAAACTTACACACACACAAAAAACTTACACACACACAAAAACTTACACACACCCAAAAACTTGCACACGCACAACAACTAACACACACACGCAAAAACTTACACACACACACAAAAACTTTTTGTGTGTGTGTAAGTTTTTTATGTGTGTGTAAGTTTTTGTGTGTGTGTAAGTTTGTGTGTGTGTGTGTAAGTTTTTTTTGTGTGTGTCAGTTTTTGTATGTGTGTAAGTTTTTGTGTGTGTGTAAGTTTTTGTGTGTGTGTAAGTTTTTGTGTGTGTGTGTAAGTTTTTGTGTGTGTAAGTTTTTTTGTATGTGTGTAAGTTTTTGTGTGTGTGTGTAAGTTTTTATGTGTGTGTAAGTTTTTGTGTGTGTGTAAGTTTGTGTGTGTGTGCTTAAGTTTTTTTGTGTGTGTGTAAGTTTTTTTTGTGTGTGTAAGTTTTTGTGTGTGTGTGTAAGTTTTTGTGTGTTTGCGTGTGTGAGTTTTTGTGTGTGTGTGTGTGTGTGTGTGTGTAAGTTTTTTTTTTGTGTGTGTGTGTAAATTTTTGTGTGTGTGTAAGTTTTTTGTGTGTGTGTGTAAGTTTTTATGTGTTTGTAAGTTTTTGTGTGTGTTTAAGTTTTTGTGTGTGTGTAAGTTTTTGTGTGTGTGTAAGTTTTTGTATGTGTGTAAGTTTTTGTGTGTGTTTGTAAGTTTTTGTGTGTGTGTAAGTTTTTGTGTGTGTGTACTTTTTTGTGTGTGTGTAAATTTTTTTGTGTGTGGAAGTTTTTGTGTGTGTGTAAGTTTTTGTGTGTGTGTGTAAGTTTTTTTGTGTGTGTAAGTTTTTTTGTGTGTGTAAGTTTTTGTGTGTGTTTAAGTTTTTGTGTATGTGTAAATTTTTGTGTGTGTGTAAGTTTTTGTGTGTGTGTGTAAGTTTTTTGTATGTATGTAAGTTTTTGTGTGTGTTTGTAAGTTTTTGTGTGTGTGTAAGTTTTTGTGTGTGTGTGTAAGTTTTTTTGTGTGTGTAAATTTTTTTTGTGTGTGTGTAAGTTTTTGTGTTTTTGTAAGTATTTGTGTGTGTGTAAGTTTTTGTATGTGTGTAAGTTTTTGTGTTTGTTTGTAAGTTTTTGTGTGTGTGTAAGTTTTTGTGTGTGTGTAAGTTTTTGTGTGTGTGTGTGTAAGTTTTTTGTGTGTGTGTAAATTTTTGTGTGTGTGTAAGTTTTTGTGTGTGTGTAAGTTTTTGTGTGTGTGTGTAAGTTTTTGTGTGTGTGTAAGTTTTTGTGTGTGTGTAAGTTTTTGTGTGTGTGTGTGTGTTGTGTGTTTTATTCTTTTATACCCCATTCTTCATAATTGCCCTTAAAAAAAGAAGAAAAAATAGTTTGTTTTTCATGAAAAAAAAAATCTTGAAAGAACAATCTGTTCTCTTCAATAGTATGCTCTAGAATATGCTTAAAAACTTAAATCAAAAGTTTCATTCTATTACTCTGATATGATTTAGAGATGTAAAAAAAGCTAAAAAAAAAGTAAAAAAAAAAATTGGTCACTACAAACATAATTTTTAATAGTAAAAAAAAAAATTTGGGGGGGGGGTTGGAGGGAGGGTTGAGGGATAGGGGTTGGAGGGATGGTGGAGGGATAGGGGTAGGACTTGGGGCCCAAGTATCAGAAGAAATTGTTTGTCTAGTATGCATCTCAAATCATCGTGGTATGCATATTCTCATGATGATGTCATAAAAATGCCCCGAAACATGTCACTTAACACCTATCAAAAATCCAATTGATAAATCGAATGTGCTTGAACTTGTTCCAGTTCAATGGAATGAACCTGTTACGATATTGTGACGCTTAACATCAGTTGGGCAATGTCCCAGAAAACAATTCATTGGATGTATTTCTAAAATCATAATATGTTCAATGGCTTGTTGGTTCAGTTAATTAACGTGTCGTTCTTTTAACTTAGAAAATCACGGGTCTCACGTTCGATTCCTACATCAAACACAAACTTTATATAAATCAATGGGAAGATACTTAGAATGTAAAAAATCGTATCATTGGAAAAGAAAAATATCATCATTAGAGTACAATAAAATGTCATCAATAAAAAAAAACTATTAAAATTAAAAAAAAAAAAATTAATGTAATTATGTAAATTAATGTAATTATGTAAATTAATTAATAATAAATTAATTTATGTAAATTAGTTCAAGGTTAAACATAAGTCAACCACGCCTAACAAATTAAATTACAAAAAGAATTTCACAATTTCAAACAAAGGAAACATCACGCATTTCCCAAAATTTTCACCTTAATACCCTTAGCCTTGGGTTTAGTCGCAATCGAAGTATACTAGTAAATGGCGACGAAGACCACATTGCCTTTCTATCATAGGCAGCGCGTTAGCGCTGCCTAAGTAAAGAACGATGTGGGCACAATGTGTTTTTTTTTCTTTTTTTTTTTGGGGGGGGGGGGTTCCTCCATACCCGGGCACTTCGTATTGAAGGAGTCGTCGTAGAAACTTCAAAAAGGGCTCATTCGATTGGAAATTGGAGTGGCTAGTGCCCTTTTTAATAGTCGAAAGTGATTGGAGGCCAATTAGCCCCTTTCCACGCCCATTATTCCCCCAAACACATCCAATCAAAATTTTGAGATAGCCATTTTGTTCAGCGTATTTGATTTCCACATAGAAAATATGTTTTTGAGGAGAACACTCCCCCCCCCAACCCTCAGGGCAAGGGTTTTAAGTTATGCCCTGGGGGAAAATAAGGTTTTTATAGAAGGCGTTGTTGTAGAAACTTCAAAACAGGCTCATTCAATTGAAAATTCAAAGGCCTAGTACCCTTTTTAATAGTCAAAAGTGATTGGAGGGCAACTAGCCCCCCCCCCCCCACGCCCATCATTCCCCCAAACACATCCAATCAAAATTTGAGATAGCCATTTTGTTCAACATAGTTGATTTCCAGATAGAAAATTAAGTTATGCCCTTGGGCATATAAGGTTTTTATAGAAAGCGTTGTCGTAGAAACTTCAAAATAGGCTCATTCGATTGGAAATTCAAAGGGTTAGTCCCCTTTTTAATAGTCGATAGTGATAGTAGGGAAACAACCCCCCCCCCCCCCGCGCCCATCATTCCCCCAAACACATCCAATCAAAATTTTGAGATAGTCATTTTGTTCAGTGTAGTTGATTTCCAGATAGTTTTTGAGGAGGAAACTCCCCCAGAGCCCTCAGGGCCAGGGTTTTAAGTTATGCCCTGGGGGTATATAAGGTTTTTAAAGAAGGTGTTGTCGTAGAAACTTCAATAAAAGGTCATTCAACTGGAAATTGAAAGGGCTAGTGTCCTTTTTAATAGCCGATAGTGATTGGAGGGCAACCAGCCCCCCCGCTCCCCACACCCATCATTCCCCCAAACACATCCAAATAAAAATTTTGATATAGCCATTTTGTTCAGGGTAGTTGATTTCCAGATAGAAAACATATAAGTGCAAGTGCAAATTTTGTTCTGGCCTTGGGAAGGCATAGGGGTTTTACGCCCAACTTATGTTAATTTCTGCTCGTTTTGAGTTTGACTCGGTTATTTTTTATAATTTCTGTTCGTTTTGGGTTTCATTTTTATCGATACTGATTTGTGGTAGTTTCGAGCTTGGTAGATTATTTGATTTTATTTTTGCTCATTTTTTGTTTAATGGAGTTCTTTATATTTCTTTGAAAAACTTATTTTGTGGAAAATTTTTTTTAATTAATCATACAAAACAAGAGTAGATAATGAGAGAGTTTGTGAAGACCGTGAATAACACGGTAGCACAGATTATCTATTCGATTCCACCTGATATTCCAAATCAAGCAAAATACATGGGCCGAAGTATTGCTCAATTACATCGGGTATCTAACAAAAATTGATTACCCGCGTAATGTCGCGCAATGCCATTGGGTTGGAAAACACTCAGTCCAAGCCTGGATTGGATAACGCTCTGCCCACGTAATGTCATTGGACATCGTCAACCTTAAGGAAGGCAAATCATCTGATCGGATGGCTTTTGAGGCTTACGAAATATTCAAGTGAGATAACTGCGTAAGCATCAATAACTTGTTATGTTAGTAAAATCACTGCGAATATTTCGACTATATATTCAAACGCCGTCACCCCGCAAAATATAATATAAAACAAAATACAAAGGAAACAAACTGACTCAAAACATAACATCCGTAAAACAGATTTTGAAGTAAAATCATTTTCTTTTTTAAGAGTCTAGGCTTCCTCACCTTACATAGGTTCAGCCAAGACCGCCAAAACAAAAATGTTATTCATTCAAGTTACGTAGACTGATTAGAAATTGGAACAATTTCTTATTGCAATATTTGCTCTTTATACTGCTAATCTTCTATTTCTTCTGAGAGCGGTTTATTTTGATTGGCTCCTATTTTTATTTTATTATATATTAAATTCTTTTCAGTAATTAATTTTGTGCCCATAGATATAAGTGTGTACAAGTCCTATTCAGGATGTAATATTATTTAAGTTTCGTTTGACTTCAATTGCTACACGGACAATTTATTTGATTCCTTGGTCATTGCTCATTGTTAATTAGAATGGCCTAGGAATCAAATAAATTGTCCTTGAAGCTAACCTGTTTTCTCTTCATTTACACTTGCCTGCCCTGTTTATTCTTCCCGTACATTTTAAGCTAGCCAGTGACAAAGGAAGGGACAAAAGAACTGGGAATGCCATTAATTGTGTGTTTTTTTCGGTGCCACATTTACCGTCGATTCTAAAATTCGAATTTAAAAGTATCTTTACATTTTAGTGAAAACTGTTACATTTTTATAAAATTCATCTTCTGAATTTTATTTCTGTTATGATGAACATGATAATCGGACCTTGCCCTGCTGAGATGATTTTTTTTTTGTAGAAGCTTTGGAATTTGAAAACGTCTTTTTTAACTCTGCTCTTCATGCCATATAATTGATTAAAGCCATAAAATTACCTGTTCCATTGATTCCGCCTGGTCGAATACGGCGGTCATAATTTTCTTTATTGAGAATACTGTCTAACACCTGCTTCTCCCTCTCTCTGTAGTTTATCTTTCCAGTCTTTCCTAGGCTGACACTAAAAGCAATAAAGGTCGGGTAAGGGATCTCTAGTTTCTTTTTAATGCAAATACTGTGATTCAAGTTTTGGTTGTCCTTGTTAAAAGCTTGAAAGAAATGTTTTAATGATTCTTAATACAATTATTTCTACCTATTTTGCATTGTCCCATGAATTCCAAACTTTTCACGAGAGTTCAAAGCTTATGACAAGACACAACCATGAAAACAAAAAGAGCAACAAAATATTTATAAATGAGGTTGTTGAATGAGGTTGAGGCTAATGTCCCTTAACTGTTATTTTTCATAATCAGTACTAGCATTCGGAGTTTTAAAGACAAATATTAACTAAGCAGAAATTAGTTTCCATGTAATACTAACCATGTAATACTAAAAAACATCAAATGAAAATCTAAAACAAAGAAATAAAACAAATCAAACTTCTAAGACATCATGAAATTGTTCTACAAGTAGTCTATACGTGTATAGTATCGAAACTTGTTAATCAATCAACTGTAAAGCAATGGACCAAGCGATATAAAGTACTAACTAAGTGCTAAAACTCACTGCAGCACCAAGTCGCCTGAGGCCAACATAGCTGCGCACGCTCCTCCTCCATCCCAATGTATTAAGAGCCTCCCTCTTTACACCCTTTAACGAAGTTCCAATTTTCCTTAAATATTTCCTTACGTACATTTGCCACCCTATTCAGGGCTGACTTGCTCTTTGTTTGGCCCTAGACGGATGACCAGCAAGGAATATCTTTGGTAATCTGTCATCCATTACCCGCAGAACGTGTCCTAGCCATCTCAACCTTTCTCTCATTTTAGCCCTAGAAAGCGGGATGAATCCACATCTGTCGTACAGCTTACTGTTTGAGATACGACCAGTCAGTTAGATACCCAAAACAATCCGTAGGCAAGTTTCTCTGGAAAACATCTAGCAAATCCTCCTCTGTCTTTCGGAGCGCCCGCGCCTAAGTACCGTACTTGAACAGTTTCATCGCTGTAGCCTCTAATATTCTAATCTTAGTTCGCAGACTTCAATCGGATAAGACGAACCTAATGACGTCCGAAAACATTATGGATGGGGAGGGGGCAAAAAATTCAAATACCGTCTTTATTGTATTTATAGCTTAATAGGATTTAGAAAAACGGTCAGTCTTTTTTGTTCTTTAACTTAAAGCACCGCAGTTATTATAATGGTTATTTTAGTTTCATATTCAGAGCAGCGATAGTGTTGCCTCTGAATATGATTTCAAAAATTGAAAATTGTGAAAGGGGAGGATCAAACTATTTGTCCTGCTAATTTGGTTCTTATGAGCAATGTCGCCATAGAAAAACACTAGAAAAGTTTTTCCTTTTTTTTAAACTTTTCAATGAATTAGTGAACCGTATTAAAAATCTGTTTCTGCGGAAGGAGATCTAAAGCAGTGATTTTTTTTTTTTTCGAGAGAGAGAGAGAATTAACCGACACTTTCCGTCTAAGAGAAGTGTCACCCTCTAACTGTGAAGCTTATCTTTTCCCCTTTTCCTTTTCAGCGAAGGCAAAAATAGTGACTGGATGAATAGAGCTCTGATGAGTCAAAAGTTATCTCTAAAGTTATTTCCGGGGAAATTTCTTTTCAATGTTGATTTATTTTATTTCTAAAAATATTGAGACACATTTGAATTTAGTGCTCGCGATGCGAAAAAGTTCATAAGGTTTAAGAAGATTTGTCATCGCCCATCAAAACACATTATGTAAGTTTTACACAGCTTTGAGTTAAACGTACGTTTTAATGTTGGGATTTCATTGTATTATTTTGGGAAAATTGTAAAAAATAAAATAAATAACAAGAAATAAACTCGACTCCGCGATCATCCTTCTTGGAAAAAAAAATGCAGAATTTTGCCTTTTTATAAGGGCTTGACAACCCTGCAGTGGGGCTTCTGATAAGCTGAATTTAACGATGTAATTTTTATTTAGATTACTTCCCTTTTAGATGGCTCTTCCTCATCTGAAAATAATGCGAATTTATTAAGCTCGTAACTTTTGGTGAGTACTTTTAAATTTACGGATTTTTATATACTTCGGATCATTATAACAAGTCAATTAGTTTGATTCATTATTGTTTCTTTCTTTTTCGAGTTCTGATTGCCATTAGCCAGAGTTGCTCTTTACTTACAGTTCATTACCACGAACCGTTTGATGAAAAACTTGTAGATGCTTTCTTTTTCTTATTAATTTCAAAGAATGTTTTCCAAAAATTAGACTTAAAAAGGAGTCTTAAAGCCTAAAATGGACAGAAACAAGGTCACTTAAAAGGAAGACTTGAAGTACATTTAAATTACTATGAATGAACAATGGAAAAATAAAAGTAACAAAAAACTAAAACGAATAGTCAAGTCAACCTTAAAATGACAGACATAAGGTTGAATATATGTATATATATATATATATATATATATATATATATATATATATATATATATATATATATAATATATATATATATATATATATATATATATATATATATAATATATATATATATATATATATATATATATATATATATATATATATATATATATATATATATATATATATATATATATATATATATATAATATATATATATATATATATATATATATATATATATCATATATATATATATTATGAAATATACTATGAATGAATAAAAACACCAAAACAAGCAGAAATCAAAATATTAATCGATCTCTGCTCAAAACGAACATAATAACCATAAATAAAAATTAGATTAAATCTTTGTAAACTATGAAATCTAAACCGTAACTTCTCTGACTTCTGTTCTACATTCATTTTATTTCCACCAAAGAGGGCTCAGTTGGATTTTCAAAACTCTGCATTTGATTTAATAAAGAATTAAAGTCCACTTACCTACAGAAAGATGCAAAAACAAATATGTAGGCTAGCTGTGACTTCATCTTTTTTTCTTAAGGGCCTATAATGAAATGAGTTTATATTTCGAAAACTTAAGCATAAGGAAAAAACGTAAGGAGAAACAGTGATGGAGTTATATATATATATATATATATATATATATATATATATATATATATATATATATATATATATATATATATATATATATATATATATATATATATATATATATATATCTTTTACAATACTTTTCACTTAGTTAAGGTTTAAGATTTCCAAGCATGGTAACTACTTTTTAGCCTCAAGGTCCTGGGGGTACATGGTAACTACATTATATGATTCCAGTCAGTATGGCAAGCTTCGGCGAACTACAGTAAAGGCTAACCTCTTTAACTATATTTAATGTAACTCACGTATCGTAATCATTGTAAAATAAGAAGTTATAAAAATCAGTATACAAAATGTTTATATGAAGAAAAGCTATTAAGTCTAATGGGTGTTATCGAACATTTCGTGGTAATAAAGTGTTCGATTTTTTTAATTTTGTTCAATTTACTTTTTTCCAGTTTGATAATTGGAAAAAATTTAAAATTTGAAACTGTTCCAAAATTTCTGTATAAACAGTTCGAGGTAACAAACGGCTAGTGAAGACACGGGCTAATATTAACCGATACTCCAAACAAAGAAGTTTTGACAACAATACATAGATCAAAAGAATCGTATTTTTATGGCGATTCCAAACATATATATATTCATCAAATTCAATAATTCTCGCTAAAAGCTACGAGGCTCAGAATGTTCCAGATTTAAAAAAATCAGTCCCGAGAAGGAAAATGACCCTAAAAAAATTACACCAAGTACGTAATTACAAGTCAGTACGTAATTTTGGTCAGATTATTTTTTTGTGAATTGAAGCAAGTGTGGGTTGCGTTTTGCTGAGTAGAATTTGGTTGGTTTAATTTTTTTTTTCCCATATGACCCTGGAAATCAAATTACTTGAGAAAGGATTATTCTCAAAATTGACAAAGAAAGTTTCAAATAGTGCATGCAATACCAGCTCAATAGCTGATATAAATATAAAATTAGAAGTTGCTCTGTACTATTTAAGGAAATTGTTTTGATTTGACAGATATCAAGTGGACTCATTTCTTCCAAGCTCAACACAAGTGTTTTATGCGTCGAGACTTTCAAGAAACTTAATTTCTTCAACCACATTGGCTTGCCATATTATAAGAAAAGGAAATGATCAAAAATGGGGTTATTAAGGCCACACGAGAATACTGAACAAACACAAAAGTGAATATTTCGAGAGGGCCACAGCCTCTCTTCTTCGGCTCGAAACGAAAATAATATATTCAAGAAAAGTGCCGAAGAAAAAAAAACAACAGAAAAAACGCGGAAAGTCAATGTGAAAAGAACAAATTATAATTCTTATATTTTTTTTCTTTTATGAATTTATTCGTCTTTTAATTTTTTTGGTTATTTCATTAGTTTTTTTGGCTCTTTTCACATTGACTTTCCGCGTTGTATATGTTGGTATTTTTCTTCTGGACTTTTCTTGAATACATTATTTCGTTTTGCTCTGAAGAAGATAGACGGTTGTCCTCTCGAAATATTCGCTTTGTTAGTTTATTGAGTATTCCAGTTTGGCCTTAAAAACCCCATTTTGATCGTTTCCTTTTCTTATATTCAAGAAACTTTCTGAACAACTTGCTGAGATAATTCAAGTCAAACATGAAGTTCTTATCTGAGGCCTCACAGAAGATTTAATTGAAGGCATTTTTTATTTTGTTGAAATTTCAAAAAAATAAAGCAAATGAGAAAATGACTTGTAAAAATGCTGATGACGCCAAAATATTGAGTTATAGACATAAAATTTATCACCCATAAAAAATAATCTAAATTAAATTAATTTAAATATATTTAAATGTATTAAGCATATTACTCAGTCCTTTTGGAGAATTATTCCCGAGTGCGATAAACGTAAACTTAGATCTGTTTTCTTTAAGTTTCTATTTTCGTCTCCCGCTTTGGTCCCAAAATTGTTTTCTTATTAGGAATTATAATATAGCAGACCCAACTTCAGCCATCCTTAATCAGATCTCAAAGTTCAATAATAATGTTAAAAGTCATCCGTGGTTTGAAATCCTCCGCCAGTAGAACTCAGTGTGTTTTGTTTTCTCTGTGGTTTAACCAGTCTTTTCATGCTAGTGAGTATTACATTGTGTCTAAAACTTGTATTTTTATCTATTTTTTTTTGTCGTGTATATTTGTCTTGTTTTTTTTCTTGTTGTACTCCGTCTCTTTTGGTTGATTTTGACGGGTAATAAAATATTATTATTATTATTATTATTATTATTTTTATAAGAAAACGGGCGTGGGAGGAGAGGGAGGTTAGTCTTCAGGGTCTTCCCTTAATAGCTTACTTGAGTGAATCATTCAATATCTTTGTTGAATAATTTATTCTTATGGCTTGTAAGCAGATGTTGGCTAATTTCAAATTTATGTTTATCATTATGGAAGAAGATTGAGGAGGAAAAGTAGCTTACTCAAAAATCGGTGACAGCAACATTCTTTACTTTGTGACTTCATAAAGAACATTTTTTAAAGCCCAGCGTTTTATAGTCAGAATGTGAATGAATCTTCATAAATTTATTTTAAGAGGCATAAAAAAGAAGTAAAGAATTGGCAAGTTGCAGTCTGGTGGCTGAGAATCTAGTGTTTAAAAAACTAGTGTTAGTAATTCAGAAGGTAAATGTAAAGTTGCAGTCTGATGGCTGAGAACCTAGCGTTTAAAAAAACTAGTGTTAGTAATTCAGAAGGTAAATGTAAAGTTGCAGTCTGATGGCTGAGAACCTAGTGTTTAAAAAACTAGTGTTAGTAATTCAGAAGGTAAATGTAAAGTTGCAGTCTGATGGCTGAGAACCTAGTGTTTAAAAAACTAGTGTTAGTAATTCAGAAGGTAAATGTAAAGTTGCAGTCTGATGGCTGAGAACCTAGTGTTTAAAAATATTGCAACTCGCTTGGAAGTATCTCAGGAACATACGGGGAGTTAATTTGGAGGGAGGCGTATTTCAAGGAGCTCGGTTGTGAATTCAGAAGGTAAATGTAAAGTTGCAGTCTGATGGCTGAGAACCTAGTGTTTAAAAAACTAGTGTTAGTAATTCAGAAGGTAAATGTAAAGTTGCAGTCTGATGGCTGAGAACCTAGTGTTTAAAAACTAGTGTTAGTAATTCAGAAGGTAAATGTAAAGTCGCAGTCTGATGGCTGAGAACCTAGTGTTTAAAAAACTAGTGTTAGTAATTCAGAAGGTAAATGTAAAGTTGCAGTCTGATGGCTGAGAACCTAGTGTTTAAAAACTAGTGTTAGTAATTCAGAAAGTAAATGTAAAAAAAAACACACAGGAGAATTGTGTGGAACTTGTAAGAGACTATACAAAGTTCACAAAACATTGGTGTTTCTAAAGGGTGGGCTCAGAAGCCATGGTTATACCTGTTTACGCGAAAAACTTTGCTCAATCCCACTTATAGGTATGTAATTTGGGGTGTAAAGGACTCGTTATATGTTTCCTAATGTTTACGTAATGACCCCCTCCCCCAATTCCTTTTGCTCATTGAGAAAATTGGCTATTTTTCGTGGCCTATTTTTGTGTGGGGGGTTTTTTTTTTCACCTCTGCCTCATACTTTGCTATTAGAGTACACAGAGTCATACAGACAAGTATGCGGCCGAAATTCCGATTTCAGTCCCATATTTGGCGCAAATTTCAAACACATACAATGGGTAAAAACATCATATCAAGATTGATGAAAGTGAAGGGGGCTTGAGCTAATAAGCCTGTTTTTGTTCCTCAAATTACAGTCCCTTAATGGTCTCTCGATCACAAGTCAAAAGAGGTACAACATTTAAATAGTAACGAAACGAGGGGGAGGGGGCTTGTGTACAACGACTTCAAATTTATGCATGTGTACAACCGATTGTAGTAATTTTAACTAGATAGAGAAATTTCGCCGTTTTAACGAAATTCGTTCTTTTAAAAACTATTAATCTTTTAAAAATGATAATATCAAAATTCTGTTCTGATAAAATACTGCTTGAGGCTGTGACGATGCCTAGGCAGCACAAAGGTTGTTGAAAGAGAGGTTGATCGTCCTACAACATGTTAATTTTCAATGTTCAATCAAATGAGCCCCCCCGGCCCTAAGGGGTTGTGTCGACACCGGAATTTTTGTTATCTGACCTTTGAAATATTTTTAACAAAATGGCTATCTCAAAATTTTTATTGGATGGGTTTGGGGAAAAGGGCGTGAGGGGGGGAGTTAGTTTCCCTCATATCTCTTTCGACTCTAAAAAAATAAACTAGAACTTCAATTTCCAATCAAATGAGCCCTCTCTGAAGTTTATTCGAGCATCCTTTCCATAAGAAATATATATTTTCCCAGGGCATAACTTATAACGCTTTCCCACGAGCCATGGGGGGGGGGTTGGGCCGACATCAGAGTCTTGTTATCTGACCTTAGAACTATTTTTAACAAAATGGCTGCCTTAAAATTTTTATCTGATAAATTTGGGGGGAAAAAGGGAGGGGGGAGATAGTTGTCCTCCAATCTCTTTTGACTCTTAAAAAGTGAACTAGAACTTAAAATTTCCAATCAAATGAACCCTCTATGAAGTTTATACGAGCATCCCTTCCATAACAGCCATATGTACCCTCAGAACATAACTTACAAGGCCTGCCAACAAGCCCTGGGGGTTGTGTCGACAACGGAGTTTTTGTTATCTGAACTTTGAACCATTTTAACAAAATTTATATCTCAAAATTTTTATCCTATATATTTGGGGAACAAAAGGCAAGGATGATGCTAGTTGCTCTCCGATCACTTTTGACTCTTAAAAAGAGCCCTAGAACTTCCTATTACCAACAGAATGAGCCCCCTCTGAAAATAATACGACCACCCCTTCCATATTAAGTGCCTCTAGGAAAAATAAGTAAATAATATTAAAACAAGCTGTATGACCTTTATACGGCTATGTATAAAGGGGGGTTGTGTCGACTTTGGAAATTTTGTTATCCGACCCTTGAACAATTTTTAACAAAGTGGCTATCTCAAAACTTTTATCTGATACATTTGGGGGAAAAGGGCGTGGGGGGGCGCTAGATGCCTCCGATCACATTGGACTTTTAAAAAGTTAACTACATCTTTCAATTTCCAATCAAATGAGTCCTCCCTGAAGTTTATACGAGCATCCCTTCCTAAGAACCCTATTTGCCCCCAGGTCATAACTTACAACGCCTGCTCCAGGGCCCTTGAGGCTCTGTTGACACCGGAGTTTTCGTTATCTATTCTTTCAACTATTTTTGACAAAATGTCTACCTCAAAATTTTTATTTGATGAATCTGGGGGAGAAGGGCGTAGGGAGGGGGCGCTAGCTGCCCTCCGATCACTTTTGACTCTTAAAAAATGAACTAGAACGTTCAACTTTCAATCAAATGAGCCCTCTCGGAAGTTTATACGAGCATCCCTTCCATAAGAACCTTGTATTCCTCCAGGGCATAACTTATTTTTATCAGATGTATTTGGGGAAAAAGGGCGTGAGGGGATGGGAGCTAGTTGCCCTCCGATCTCTTTTGACTCTTGAAAAGTGAACAAGAACTTAAAATTTCAAATCAAATGAACCCTCTCTGAAGTTTATACGAGCATGCCTTCCATAACAACCATATATACCCTCATAACATAACTTACAACGCCTGCCCTTGAGCCCTGGGGGGTTGTGTCGACACTGGAGTTTTGTTATTTGAATTTCGAACCATTTTTAACAAAATGGCTATCTCAAAATTTATATCTGATACATTTGGGGAAGAAAGGGCGTGGATGATGCTAGTTACCTTCCAATCACTTTTGACTCTTAAAAAGAGCCCTAGAACTTCTGATTTCCAACCGAATGAGCCCCCTATGAAGTTAATACGACCACCCCTTCCATATGAAGTGCCTCAGGGAAAAATAAGTAAATAATATAAAACAAGCTGTATAGTCTTTATACGGCTACGTATAAAGGGGAGTTGTTTTGACTTTGAAATTGTGTTATCTGACCTTTGAACTATTTTTAACAAAGTGACTATCTCAAAACTTTTATCTGATGCATTTGGGGGAAAAGGGCTTAAGGGGGGGGGGGGTGGGTAGATGCCTTCCGATCACATTTGACTCTTAAAAAGTTAACTACATCTTTCAATTTCCAATCAAATGAGCCCTCCCTGAAGTTTATACAAGCATTCCTTCCATAAGAACCCTATATGCCCCCAGGTCATAACTTACAACGCCTGTCCCAGGGCCCTTGGGGCTCTGTCGACACCGGAGTTTTCGTTATCTAACCTTTGAACTATTTTTAACAAAATGTCTATCTCAAAATTTTTATCTGATGAGTCTGGGGAGAAAAGGGCGTAGGGAGGGGGCGCTAGCTGCCCTCCGATCACTTTTGACTCTTAACTTAAAAAATGAACTAGAACGTTCAATTTTCAATCAAATGAGCTCTCGTAAGTTTATACGAGCATCCCTTCCATAAGAACCTTGTATTCCTCCAGGGCATAACTTATTTTTATCAGATGCATTTGGAGAAAAAAGGGCGTGAGGGGATGGGGGCTAGTTGCCCTCCGATCTCTTTTGACTCTCAAAAAGTGAACTAGAACTTTTAATTCCCAACCATATGATCCCTCTCTGAAGTTTATACGAACATCCCTTCTATAAGAACCATATTTACTCCCAGTTTTTGTTGTATGATCTTTGAACTATTTTTAACAAAATGGCAACCTCAAAATTTTTATCAGATGTATTTGGGGAAATAAGTACGTGGGGAGGGGGGGCTAGTTGCCCTCCGATCCCTTTTGACTATTAAAAAGGACATTCTTGAGTTCCAATTAAATGAGCCCCCTTTGAAGTTTATGCGACGATCCCTTCCATATGAGGTGTCTCTAGGAAAGAAAAAAGAACAATAAATAATAAAACATTGGAGCCGCATGGCCTTTACTATAGGCAACGCTATAGCGTTGCCTCTGATATTCTAAAACTATATTTTAGTAACTGGGCTATGGAATTGTCGCACATCTTAAGCATCTTTACATTTTAGTTAACTTCAATTTGAAACTACTGTCTCCTAGCCTGTCTGCCAAGAGAAAAACTTTTCCACTTGAAAGTAGAGCATGGCGCAAAGAAATTTGAAGCTTTGCGGAATAACTTCAGCTACTCTTCACTGGCATATACTATAAAACTTTGCTTCAGCCTTCACCCTGTGATTTCCCATGAGAGAATAATACATAGCTTTTCAAAAACATTTTTTTTTGCTACGCACAAATTATACTAATTTCTCCAAAATGTAATATTATATCCCTCAATCTGACCAGTTGAATCTGTGGCATAGGAGAAAAGGAGAAAATCACAGTGTTGCTCCAAAAACACAACTAGTTTCCTCTGATATGAGTTGCAGAGATTCTCGCTCAGCCCTCGACTCTTTCCGTAAAGCTTGACTCATTTCCCAAGTCTTCAGGAATGAAAGTTCTAACGCAAAAGCAATGCAATAAAAAGTTCAGTTATTTTTTTTCTTTAGAATATAAATGTATGAAAAAGGCTTATCCACTTACATTTGTTTTTTTAACTGAGAGAACTTTTAGTTCGAATGCTTTGGACGGCAACCGGTAAATGTCTACTCATAAATACATGAAAAAACCAACATGAATATTCAACTGAAAGCAAGGAACAACATTAAAGCTTAAAACGAACAAAAATTATTGCATATATGAGCGGGGCTGCCCCCTCCTCAATCCCTCACTGTTTAGGCTAAAGTTTGCTACTACTTAAAAAAAGCTTCTTAAGCCAAGTAAACGACTCCTGTGTTTAAGGAGTCGTTTTTAAAAGAAACGGAGAAAAGGCCAAGCTTTAGTGTAAAGAGCAAGGAATTGCGGCGGGTACAGCCCCTCTCATAGACGGAACAATTTCTCATTCGTTTTAAGTTTTAGTGTTGCTCCTAACTTTCAGTTGAAAAATTTTTTTAATTTAATTTCTGACAGCTTATTAAATAATGCCGGGAGTTCCGCGTGGAAAATACCCCATATGAAAATTCCTCCTCCTTGAAAAGTGCGTGTATAATTCCGGTAACAAATGCTACACGGTTTGTAGACAATGGCCAAATTTCACAACTTACAGCCCTTTCCCCTGGAACTGTGGGAGAGTAATGTCATCTCCAGAAGCATAGTTATTTAATCTTTCAACTATGCTGAACAAAATGGTTACCTCAAATTTTTGATCAGAAGTCTTTGGGGCGAAAGGGGCGCGGTAGGAGGGCTAGTTGTCTTGCAGTCTTTTTGACTACTTAAAAATGGCACTAAAACTTTTAAATTCCGTTCAAATGAGCCCTCTCCCGATCTTCTTAGACCATTGGTTCGATACAATGACCGCTGGAAAGAAAAAACAACACTAGTGAACGCACATATGCGATCTTTCTTCTGCCAAAATATACCAAAATCCATATTTTTGCAAGTAGGAGCTTAGATCTCCGGAATGGGGTCCTATTTTATGCGGAATCTAATGGTGTGATTTTCATTAAGTTTCTTTGACTTTTCTGGGGGTATTTCCTCTCTTTTTCAAAACCAAAGCAAATTTTCTCAGGCTCTTAGCTTTTATTAGGTAACATTGAACTTAATAAATTTTATATATTTTGAATCAGCATGAAAAGTCCATTGCTTTTGATGCGTCTATTGGTATCAATAAAACTCTCAAAATTACCAACTGGCTACATTTATTGAACACTAGACTGTATTCATTAGAATCACTGGTTAGAATTTAGCATGGAGAGTGGGGTTGATGAAGGCGGCAGCCCCCCTTATATGCAGGGTAATTTCAGTTGGTTTTAATTTTTAATAATGTAATTGAATTTATTTTATTTTTTTTTCAATTATAATAGAAATTGCTGGATCATCAAGATAAATGTTACTAACAGACTTACAGAACCATAAAATTATTCTCAAATTTGTTTCTATGGCATGAAAAACGTAGTTCTGCTTACTAAGGCTATTTCCCTGTCACAAAACTTAAATTATTCCATTAGCTAGAATCTAGGAATGGAAAACTTTTCAATTTTAAATGCATTCGAAAGTGAAAAGTGTAATAAAAAAGGGAAAACTAGATTCTAATCGAAACAAAAATTTGACCGTCTTGAGAAGTGAGTAAAACAGTAAATATGGTAAGACAAGCAAGATAATTAACTGAAAAAACTGAGAGGGGAAATTTGCACATTGTATTGGACAAGAAATTTCCTAAAATCTTCCTTGAATTATCTGCCCAGAAGAAAAAAAATCAAATTAACTTTTGAGATTTAATTAGAAATTTGAAATTTTTAAGTTACGACGACTCGATCAAGTCTTAGTGTCTTATGATGACAAAAAATATTTATAAAATAAATTTAAGGATTAATGCTAAGGAAAAAAAAAATCAAAAAGAAGTAATTTCCACAATTTATTTTTAATAAATTTACTCTAAAATGGAAATAAGCATACTGGACATTGGCTCAGGTGCTCTCCAACTCCCCCCCCCTCACTTTCCAGAGCCTTGATTTTTTATAATTTCTTTATAATTCATTGCACTCCCTATAAGGGTTTTTTCAATGTTTTTGTCCCTTCCCCTCAAATGAAATTTATGCGTAGGTATTTACGGATCTTTAGTGTAAAGAGCGAGGTGTTGAGGAGGGGGCAATCCCCTTCATATACGTAATAATTTCTGATCATTTGAAGTTTTAATTTTTTCCTTACTTTAGGTTAAAAAAACTTGTTTTTTATTTAATTTAAATATAAATTCAAGAATTTTTAATCTTTGGAAGATTAGGTCAAAATAGTGAAATATTTTTCTTGCCTTTGGTCCCAAATTTTTAGTTAATTGATTTTTATCATTCATTTTTGTCATATTATAATGAATGGGAGATAGTTAATGGTTATCAAAAACCTCTGATACACTTCAGACACTTGCTTTTGACACTTGCTTTTGAATTTAAACAGATATCAATATGTAAAAACACTGGTCAAATGGTTAATTTCGGCTTATTTAGTGATTGTGGATTTCCACTTAAGTATCTTCAATTTGGATCAAAGAATATCGAAAAATGGAAGAAACAGTTCTTACAGTACAAATTCTACTTACAACTTCAAAAAAGATATCGACTTTAAAGTACCGTCTCCACTACCGTAAAATAAAAATTGACAAAAATGGAAGCCACTGGTCGCAACCCTGACTTCTAGTAATGGAAACCCATCAGATAGAAGCAGTTCCTCAAATTAAGTTCTGCGATGCCTATTCTAGCAATAAAATTTTGATACGATGATTTGCCATTGAAAGTAAAAATTTCCATACAAATAAAATAAATTCCCTCTTTGTAAATAAGTATCTTGTTACATCAGTAAAAAGACTGTTAGAAGTGCTGCAGAATAAAAATTGCTGGAAAAGTGCTGCAGAACGGATTGTTCGACCAGGAGAATAAACTGAAGCATGAGTTCAACAAAGTATCCTAAACTAATTGGAACCTTTAATGTAGGAATTAAAAAGTCAAAATATTCTCTTATTTTCAAATGCAACTTACTCTATTTTATTTCTTCTTAAGTAAACAGAGCAACATTTTCAATCATAAAGTTGCTGATTCTTTTTTTTTTCCTTACGTATACTGTCTGATTTCAGATCAAAGAGATTTTTCTCTACATGAGGCCATGTCTTTTAAAAGTTCAAAAAGAAGATGTAAAACCAGGTTATATGCATACAAAAAAGGAAAATTTGTTTGTTAGGTCTTTGGATAGAAAAAATTTGACAGAGCAGAATCAGTTCTTTCAGAAGTTGATATTGAATTTGGTACACAGACATAATTGTAAAAATCTAGGAAGCTGAAGAGGAAGGAAGACTGAGAGACGAGGTAATGATTTCAAGTGTTGAAAGGCTGTTTGATATCATAGGTTTTTACACCTTATTAAGTTGTTTTCTATGGTTAATTTGCCTTTAATAAAAAGCATAAGTGGGAAAAGAGTCGCCATGCCTTTACCTAAAAGCTCCCTAGGGCTAAGTTCTTTTCTGTTAATTTTTTTAAGCAGTTGCTATATCTTTGCATAACACTCTACACTCTACACTCTACACTCTACACTCTACACACACATGTATTACACTCTACACTAATCATGTTCATTTAATATGTCACTCATTTGAAACAATTCACTGTATTAGTCAAAACCGTCTCCCTTTCCTCTCACATTTCCCCAAGAATTTTATCTCAATAAAAGAAAAGTATTTTCCAAAACGGCGTATCTTCAAACCACTGCCATAAAATCTTGAGCATGAATTACTTTTTTGTTTTTAAAGTGCATATTAATAGTAGAACACCGTCTAAACTTATGTGGATATCGAAGCACTTACTGATGGTTGCCCTCCCATTACATTCGACCCTTGAAAGAAGCACTTGAACTTCCAATTCAATTGGACCCCTCCAGAGTTTCTATGGCCACCCTTTCATGCGAAGTGGACTGGTAAAATAATTAAAATAAATAAGTAGTACATGGAAGCCAATTCAGTCTTAACTCAGGTAGTGCTATACTGCGCTGCCTGTCATTTCTATTGATTGATTAAAAAAAAATTATGTAAAAGAAGATTTTCAAAGAAAAGTAAAGGCCATTTTAAAACTTAAGCTCAGCAGATACAAATACCTGTTAAAATTCAAACTCAAAACGACCAGTAATTCCTATTAAAGAATAAATGAAACCCAAGACGAACAAAAATTAAATAAACAATCATAGCAAAAATCATACAACAAGTAATAATATAAATGAATAAATAGATCTTAAAGCGAGTAATGCTTAAATTGAATATGAAAATCAAGCTTTTGCTATTGAAGTATAAATGAAACTTAAAACAAACAGAAATTAAATAAACAATCAATGCAAACAAACATACAGTAGACTTTAATGTAAATGAATAAATAAATCTTAAAACGAGTGAAACTTAAACTGAATATACAAATCAAGCTTGAAACGAACAAAACTCACTACAAATAAGAGTTTGGGTATCGCCTCCATCTCTCACTGTAAAAGTCTAAAACCTACTGCGTCATTGGCGCTTTACTGAAAAACCAAATTTATTACAAATATTTTCTTTTGTACTTAATATTGAAAATAAAAATTACAATTATAGTAAAATTTTGAACTGATGAGCTTTCAGCAATTAATATTATTATACATCAAATATTCAGTTGAATTTATTAGTTCTATCTAAACTTGTTCAAGACGAATATAGTTTCCCCTAAAAACAAGAGTTTGGATATTGCCCTCTTCCTTAACTGTAAATAAAAACCAAAAGCCTACTGCGTCATTGGTGCTTGCCTGAAAACGAATTATATTACATATATTTTCTTTTCCAGTTCTTACAGCATTGAAGATAAAAATAAAATTCCAATGAAATAAATTCTTGAACTGATGGATCTTTCAAGAATTAATATCATTATACATCAAATATTCAATTTAGTTTTGTTTATACTTTCCAAGACTGTTCAAGACGCATATAGTCAAACAGTTCGTGGTAACGAATCAAACAGTTCGTGGCAACGAACTGTAAGTAAGGAGCGACCCGGCTCAATAGTAACCGAAACTCTAGAAAACGGATTTTTTTGATACCAATAGATATATCAAAACAATCAGATTTCAATGCTGAATTCAAATATATAACTTTCATAAAGTTTAGTCCTACCCATCAAAAGTTACGCGCCTGAGAAAATTTGGCTGATTTTGGAAAAAAGCGGGAAAGACCCCCTAAAAGTTATAGAACCTTAATGAAGATCACACCATCATATTCAGCGTATCTGTAGAGGTTTCAAGCTCCTATCTACAAAAATATGGAATTTTGTATTTTTTGCCAGAAGACACGGATGCGTGTTATTTGTTTTTTTTTTTGTTTTTTTTTTCCAGGGGTGATCGTATCGACCCAGTGGTCCTAGAATATCGTGAGAGGACTCACTGGAACGGAAATTAAAAGTTCTAGTGCCCTTTTTAAGTGACCAAAAAATGGAGGGTAACTAAGCCCCCCCCACCGCTCATTGTTTCCCCAAAGTCACCTGATCAAAATTTTGAGATAGCCATTTTGTTCAGCATGTTTGAAAATATGAAAACCATGTCCTTTAGGATGGCTTAATCCCCCGAATTCCCCGGGGGGAGGGCTGAAAGTTATGAACTTTACCCAATGTTAACATATAGTATTGGTTATTAAGAAGAATACAGACGTTTTCAGGGGGTATTTTTTTCTGGTAGTAGGGGGTGGGTGGTCGGGGGTTATGTGGGAAGATCTTTCCATGAAGGAAATTTCCATGGGGGAAGGGACATTGCTATGAAGGGGGCGCCGGATTTCCCTGCATTATTTAAAAAAAAGATCAGAAATTAAATATAAAAAAAACGAGTTTTCCAACTGAAAATAAGGAGTAACATAAAACTTAAAACGAACAGAAAATATTACGTGTATGATTGGGTTCACCCCTAGTCAATACCTAGCTCTTTAAGCCAAAGATTTTTTAGTACTTTCATAAGAGCTATTTATTCTAAATAACGGCATTTGTGATTAAGAGGTCATTTTTAAGGAATTGGAAAAAAATTCGAACTTTAGTTCAAAGAGCGAGGCATTGACTAGGGGGCGAGACCCCTAATAATTATACCTATTAAAAATATATGAATATAGAAGTTCGTTACGTAAGTTAATTCGTAAGTTATGTATATTTATTACTAATAAAAACGTTCGTAAATAAAATTAAACAAGTTTCAAGAAAGCCTTTTAACCAAATAAAAGTAAAATTAATATGTAAATTTTGTTTTAATTATTCATTTACGGTGAGCCAAAATCAAAACCAAAAATTAAATAAAAAAAAAACAAGTTTTTTTTAACTGAAAGTAAGGAACGACGTTAAAACTTAAAAAGAACAGAAATTATTCCGTATATGAAAGGGGCTGTACCCTCCTCAACGCCTCGCTCTTTACGCTAAAGTTTGACTTTCTCACAACTCTTATTTTTTTTAAACAATAAAAAAAACTTTAGCGTAAAGAGCGAGGCGTTGAGGAGGGGACAGCCCATTTCATATACGGAATAATTTCTGTTCGTCTTAAGTTTTAACGTCTTTCCTTACTTTCAGTTAAAAAAACTTGTTTTTTTTTTATTTAATTGTAAGTAAGGAGCGAGCTCATAGTAACCAAAACTCTAAAAAACAGTATTTTGATACCAATAGATACATCAATAGAATCATATTTTTTATGCTGATTTCAAATATATAAGTTTCATTAAGTTTTGTTTTACCCATCAAAAGTTACGCGCCTGAGAATATATACCTTAGTTTCGAAAAAAGGGGGAAACAACCCCTAAAAGTCAAAGAAATTTAATGAAAATCACACCATCAGATTCAGCGTATCAGAGAACCCTACTATAGAAGTTTCAAGCTCCTATCTGCAAAAATGTGGAATTTTGTATTTTTTTTTGCCAGAAGAAAGATCACAGATGCGTTCACGGTTGTTTGTTTTTTTATTTTTTTATTTTTTTCCCCAGGGGTGATCATATCGATCCAGTAGTCCTAGAGTATCGTGAGAGGGCTCATTCGAACGGAAATTAAAAGTTCTATTGCCATTTCAAGTGACCAAAAAAAAACTGGAGGGCAACTTGGCCCCCTCCCAAGCTCTTTTTTTTCTCGAAGTCACCCAATCAAAATTTTGAGATAGCCATTTTGTTCAGCATAGTCGAAAATCTAATAAATATGTCTTTAACGATGACGTAATCTCCCAGAGTGATCGGTGGAAGGGCTGTTAGTTATTAACTTTGCCCATTGTTTACATATAGTATTGGTTAATGGGAAATATACAGGCGTTTTCAGGAGGGTTTTTTTTTCTGGCTGGGGGTCGGAGGAGGGGTTTACGGAAGAAGATCTTTCCATGGAAGATTTTTCCTTGCGAGAAGGGATATTTCTATAAAGGGGGCGCCAAATTTCCCAGCGAATTAAAAAAAAAACATCAGAACTTAAATAAAAAACAATTTTTTTTCAACTGAAAGTAAAGAGCAATATTAAGACTTAAAATGAAAAAAAATTATTACGTATATAAGGGGGTTCGCCCCCTAGTCAATACCTCGCCCTTTACGCTATTAAAGTTTTTTTTAGTACTTTCAAAACAACTATCTATTCTAATTAACCAGCCTTTGTGATTCAGGGGTTTGTGATTCGAACAAAATGTAAACTTTAGCGTAAAGAGTGAGGTATTGACTAGGGGGCGAACTTTCTAATATACGTAATAAAAACATACGAATATAGAAGTTCGTTACGTAATTTAATTCGTAAGTTACGTCAGAACAAAATTTCGAGAAAGCCATTTAGCCAAAAAAAGGAAAATTAATATACAAATTTCGTTTTAATTATTCATTTACGGTGAGCCAAAATCAAAGCTGCAGAATTCATAAACGTTCAGAGATTAAATAAAAAAAAACAAGTTTTTTTTAACTGAAAGTAAGGAGCGACATTAAAAACTTAAAACGAACAGAAATTGTTCCGTATATGGAAGGAGCTGTCTTCTCCTCAACGCCTCTCTCTTTGCGCAAAAGTTTGACTCTGTCTCACAACTTTACTTTTAAAACAATAAAAAACTTTAGCGTAAAGAGCGAAGCGTTGAGGAGGGCCCCTTTCACATACGGAATAATTTCTGTTCGTTTTAAGTTTTAATGTCGCTCCTTACTTTCAGTTAAAAAAATTTTTTTTTTAATTTAATTTTCTTTAAAGCGCCGATGACGCAGTAGATTTTAGACTTTTACATTGAGAGAAGGAGGCGATACAAAACTCTTGTAGTAGTGATTGTTTGTAGTGATTTTTGTTCGTTTCAAGCTTGATTTGCATATTCAATTTACTTTTCGCTCGTTGTAACATTTATTTATTCATTTACATTAATATCTATTGTATGTTTGTTTGCTTCGATTGTTTATTTGACTTCTGCTCGTTTTAAGTTTCATTTATACTTCAATAGCAAAATATTTATTTTCGTTTTAAGCTTGATTTTTATATTCAATCTAAGGATTACTCGCTTTAAGATCTATTTATTCATTTATATTATTACTTGTTTTATGCTTTTTGCTATGATTGTTTGTTTAATTTCTGTTCGTTTTGGGAGTTTTATTTATCCTTTAATAGTAATTTCTGGTCGTTTTGAGTTTGAATTTTAACAGGCATTTATATCTACTGGGCTTAAGTTTAAAATAGCCTTTACTTTTCTTGAAAAACTTCTTTTACAGAAAGTTTTTTTTTTAATTAATTTTTGTTCGTTTTTGATTGCAAAAAGTTTCAAGTTTTAAAAATAACCTTATTTCAAAATAAAACTTTTTTTCAACAACAAATGTTCATCAAATTGTCAAAACTAGTATCAAAGTAACAATACCAAAGTAAAAAAATAACAAAATAAAGAAAGCGTCAAAGTAACCAATGTATCAAAGTAGCAATAAGTAACTTGCATAACTTACAGCCCTTGCACCGTAAATCGAAGTTGCCACGTAAATCACTAAATCCAAGTATTGAAGTAAACAAAGTGTCAAAGTAACAATAAGCAAGTTCCGTAACTCAGAGCAATTTTCCCAGGGTTAGGGGCGGGGGGTGGGTTCAACCCCAGAAGCATAGTTATTTGGCCTTGAGCTTTTTTGAACAAAATGGCAACCTCAAAATTTTGACCCAATGCCCTTTGAAAAAGTGGGGTGTGGGCTAGTTGCCTACTGATCACTTTTGACTCTTAAAAAAGAACTAAATGTATCAATTTCAAATCAAATGAGCCCCCTCCAAAGTAAAAACGACCAACCCTTCCAAAAACCCTTATATTCTAATAATAGGCAACTTACATAAGTTACAATCCTTGCCCTGGGGTTTATGGAGGATTTTTCAACCCCCTAAGTTATAGTAATTTGATTTTTGGACTATTTTGAAAAAATGGCTATTTAAAAGTTTGATAAGATACATTTGGGGGGAAAGGCACAAGAGGGGGGGGGGGATATTGGCTTGTTACTTTTTGATCACTTTCGATTCTGAAAAGGGGCATAATAAATTTCAATTTCCGGTTGAATGAATTTCCTCCAAAGTGTATACGACCACGCTTTCCATAGAAGCTTTATATGTTAACGATGGCCTGCTAATATAACTTACAGCCCTTTCTCCCCAGGGCTGGGGGTGGATTCAAACCCGGAACTGTTTTGTACAGCACTTTTAATTTCTGATCAAATGAGCTCCCTATGACGTTTATACGAGCATCCCTTCCATAATAACCATACACCCCGAGGGCATACCTTACAACGCCTGTCCCGGGCCCTGTGGGACTGTGTCAACACCGGTGTCTTTTTAATCTAAACCTTGAACTATTTCTAACAAAAATGTCTATCTCAAAATTTTTTTCTGATGCATTTGGGAGAAAATGGGTTGGGGGAGGAGGCTAGCTCCCCTCCTATCATTTTTGACTTATAAAAAGTGAACTAGAACTTTCAATTTTCAATCAAATGAATCCTCTTTGAAGTTTATGAGACCATCGCTTCCATAAGAACCTTATATACCCCCAGGGACATAACCTGCAACGCCTGCCCCCGGGCCCTGTGGGGCTGTGTTGACACCAGCGTTTTTATTATCTGAACTTTGAAGTATTTTTAACAAAAATTTTATCTCAAAATTTTTATCTGATGCATTTGGGGTAAAATGGCGGGGGGGGGGATAGCTGCCCTCCAATCACTTTTGATCTACAAAAAGTGGACTAGAACTTTCTATTTCCAATCAAATGACCCCTCTTTGAAGTTTATACGAGCATCCCTTACATCAGAACCTTATATGCCCTCAGGGCATAACTTACAACGCCTGCCCCCGGGCCCTGCGGGGCTCTGTCGACACCAGAGTTTATTATCTGATATTTTAACTATTTTTAACAAAATGACTATCTCAAAAATTTTATCTGATGCAATGGCTATCTCAAATTTTCTATCAGATATATTTGAGGAAAAAGGGCTTGGGGGGGCTAGTTACCCTCCGATCACCTTTGACTCTTAAAAGGGCACTAGAACTCTCGATTCCAATCGAATGAGCCCCTTTGGAAGTTTATACGACGACCCCTTCTATATGAAGTGCCTATGGGAAAAAATGGAGTGCGGGGGAGGCTAGCTGCCCTCCGATAATTTTTTACTCTTAAAAAGTGAATTACAACTTTTAATTTCCAATCAAATGAGCCCTCTAGAATTTTAGACGAGCATCCCTTCCATAACAACCATATATGCCCCAGGGCATAACTTACGAAGCCTACCAAAGTTTTTGTTATCTGAACTTCGAACTATTTTTAACAAAACGTCTATATCAAAATTTTTATCTGATGCATTTAGGGTGTGGGGGGGGGGGGGGGGGCTAGCTGCCCTTCGATCCCTTTTGACTCTTAAAAAAGGAATGAGAACTTTCAATTTCCAATCAAAAAGCCCTCTCCAAAGTCTATACGAGCATCCCTTCCATAAAAACCCATATATGCCCCCAGTGTAATACTTACAACGCCTGCCTCCGGACCTTGGGGGGTTGCGTCGACACAGGAGTTTTTCTTATCTGACCTTTGAACTATTTTCATGAAATGGCTATTTTAAACATTGTATCGGATAGGCTTGGGGGAAAAAGGGTGTTTGAAGGGGTGAAGGGGGATAGTTGCCCTCGGAAATCTTTTTACTCTTAAAAAGTGAACTAGAACTTTCATTTTCCAATCAAATGAGCCCTCTCTGAAGCTTATACGAGCATCCCTTTCATAAGAATCATATACGCTCCAAGGACAAAACTTACAACGCCTACTTCCCGGGCCCTGGGGGTTGTGTTTGACACCGGAGTTTTTCTTATCCGACCTTTGAACTATTTTTTTAACAAAATGTCTATCTAAAGATTTGTGTTATCTAATTTTTTAGATAACACACGGAACCGTTTTGCACAGCACTTTCAATTTCCAATCAAATGAGCCTTCTTTGAAGTTTATACGAGCATCCCTTCCATAAGAACCATATATGCCCCCAGGGTATAACTTACAAGGCCTGTCCGTGGGGAATGTGTCGACACCGGAGCCTTTGTTACATGATCTTTGAACTATTTTTAACAAAATAGCTATCTCAAAAAAAATTTTTTTCGGATGCATTTGGAAAAAAAGGGTGCGGGGAGGAGGGCTGGTTACCCTCAGATATCTTTTGACGCTTAAAAGCGAACTAGAACTTTCAATTTCCAATCAAATGAGTCCTCTCTGAAGTTAATTGAATTTCCAGAACTTTCAACTACGTTGAAAAAAATGGCTATCTCAAAATTTTGATTGGATGTGTTTTGGGAAATGGTGGGCGTGTAAGGGGTGTTAGTTCCTTTCCAAACACTTTCGACTATTAAAAAAGGACACTAGCCATTTAAATTTCCAATCGAATGAGCCTTATTTGAAGTTTCTACGACACCGCCTTCTATAAAAACCTTATATACCCCCAGGGCATAACTTACAACCCTTGTCTTGAGGGCTGTTGGTCATCCTCAAAGACCTAATCTACAGAATTTTCAACTACGTTGAACATAATAGATATCTCAAAATTTTGATTGGATGTGTTTGGGGAAAAGTTGGGCGTGAGAGGGGGGTTAGTTGCCCTCCAATCACTTTTCGACTATTAAAAAGGGCACTAGCCCTTTGAATTTCTAATCGAATGAGGCCTTTTTGAAGTTTCTACGACAAATCGTTCTATAAAAAAACTTATATGCCCCCAGGGCATAACTTACAACCCTTGCTCTGAGATTTGTGGGAGGAGTGTCCTCCTCAAAAACATAATTTCTATTTGGAAATCAACTGCGTAGAACAAAATGGCTATCTCAGAGTTTTAATTGCATGTGTTTGGGGAAATGGTGGGCGTGGAAGGCGTGTTTAATTGCCTTCCAATTACTTTTGACCCTTAAAAAGGGCACTAGAACTCTTTACTTCCAATCGAATGAGCCCCCTTTGAAGTTTATATGACGACCCCTTCCATATGAAGTACCTGTAGGAAAAAATAAATAACAAATAATTGAGTAAATAAATAATAAAACATTGGAGCCGTATGGCCTTTACTATAGGCAAAGCTATAGCGTTCCCTCTGACAAGGAGTAATTCTTAGTTACTGTTCATTGCATTGACCAGTCTGGTAAATGGCACTTTCCCTTAATAAACCAGGAATTGTTCATGACAGGGAAGATTAAGTGGCTATAAGTTTGAATGAATTCATGTTCGACTATCATTTTGACTTGAATTCATGTTTAACTTAAGTATCTAAAACGGAATTTACTGTCATCACTCTTCAGTGTGAGTGACTAGACTTATCTATAAATTCCATGTTCTACCGACGTTTCTGTCTCTTGGATCTTAAGCTTGGAACTGTCATAGAATGAAATTCGTTGTCATCACGAAGAGTGGAAATCGCTTAGAAATTTCGACCAATTGCACGCTTCGCCGATATTCCCGCTCTTTGACAGAGCGGGATTTGCTAAAAATTTTGTAAAATGAGAAATACTTTCGTCACGTCAAATCTTACAGGACTAAAATCTTGAGATGTTAGTCCCTTGATATTTTAGATTTTAGATTTTAACTGTCCTTTTTGAAATATTCAAATTCTTTAACATATAGGTTTAATTGGCATATTAAACCTCATAAATGGATTTTGAGAATTTAACTATCCTTTTTGATATATTCAAATTCTTTGACATATAGGTTTAATTGGCATAAAATGACATTTCACAAATTGGATTCCACATCGTCTCTTTTTCATTCTTGCTTAAAATTCGGCGCTTCCAAAATAGTTGCCTTTTTCGATATTTTTTTAATGATTTTTCCAATACATTCTTATTGGCTCTCTAATTGGCTAAAAGTAAATATATAAAACCCTTATTGGCTAAAAATGAACAACATGACATTTCTATTAAAATAATTCACTTCGCTGGTGAAAAAGTTAACGTTCTGAAAATTCTCTAAACATTAAGTAAAAAAAAATTAAAGTTCGCAAGTTCGCAGCTTGCGGGTGTAAGTAAAATGAAAAATTATGTAAAAGTGAGAAAAAATTATTTACTTTAAAGTTCAACCGATCTTTGCCTGCAGTGAGGGTGGAAGGGCAAAAGGAGACAAATTCATTAGAATTTTAGCTGCAAAATTAGATGCAATTTTTGTGGTTTCATACTCAAAAAGAGCTTAGTCAAGAATTCCATCATGCCTCTTCATCTGTTGATAGCCCTGTAAATACTTCTTAGTGAAAAATCGTAATGAGCTGGTAAAGGATTCTCCAGCAGGATATCTCGATCCCTCGTTTCAAGTTATATGCATTCCATACATCTTATCAAGCTTGTATAACCCATATAGCATGTTTTCTCAATTCGATGAAAACCTCCTCTCATTTAAAGTAATTAATAGTTTTCAAGAAAGTGAGCAAAATAGTAAAAATAACTTATCTATAGCCGATAAAAATATTTGTTTTCCGACAAAGGCGGAAGAGACGGAAAACAGAAAGACATAAGCGATTTAGACATGAAACTTTAAAGACAGAAAGAGTACTTCAACAATAGACTCAATCCCCTTGCAGCTGCTTACCCTGAAATACTACCTGTTTCTCCATACCCGAAAAAGATCTCAGAAAATCACCCCACTCAAGTCAGAGACCGAGTTAGCAATGAAGTCGCTCTAACAAGAAAAATCCCCTTGGCACAGATGGAGTCACCGCTGAACTCATTAACATATGATTGGATGATATAACAGATGTGTGCCACATCATTGTATTTGTGGCGTGGGAAAACAGCCAAGCACCCCGTCTGTGGTCAAAGAAAGAAGGTGACTATCATCAAATCCGCCTTACAGGCCATCAGTCATGTATTCTGACAAAAATCTTGCTCCGACGCATACAAGCAACAACTGTATTTGCCATTGAAGAAGAGCAGGTCAGCTTCTGCCCTGGAAGATCTGCAACTGTTAAGATATCCCTCGGCTGTGAACTCATGAACGATACAGCAAATTCAACCGAAAAACTCTATCACCTATCCGTTGGTTTACATCAGGTATTTGACCGGATATGGCGCAAAGAACTCTGGCAAATCCCTCTTCACTACGGGGTTCCTGAAAAGGCAGTCCAGATAATCAATAGTCTGTACGGCCAGCTTCGAGGCTAAAATAACCGCTGATAGATTGTCAGAAGAGTTTCCAACTTCGTCAGAAGTGCTTCAGAGTTGCATCTTATCACCACACTTCTTCAACTTCATTCTAAATGCCGTTCTGTTACTGATGCAATCGGAATATGACACAACAACGATGCAATCGGAATATGACACAACAACAGGAGGGCTGCTGATAGATATTCTTGCCTACGCATATGAAATTGATGATCTAGACAGCTTTTCACAAGAACTGCGTGTCTTACAAGACATGAACTAGACAATCCATCCGTTATCATCTTAGACAGGAGACAGGCTGAAACGGTTAACCACTGTCTGTACCTTAGTAGTCTACTCTCCTCTGATAATAGCTCCGACTTGAAATGCTAGATCTTCTGAAGCTAGATCTAACTTGCTAGCTTTAGCTTCCGAAGACTAGCCAGCCTCAAGAAAAGTAACCATCTATCGAACAAGCGCAAAATGCGCAAATTGAACAGTTTAGTAATTCCTATAGTCATGTGTGGATGCCAAACATGGACACTGAAAACTAAAGACGACAGAAAATTCTAGCGTTCGAGATGATATGCTTCCGTTGTATTGCTAGATCCAACTACACTGACAGCATAACAAATGTGGAAGTACACCAAGGGCTCCAGTCCGAAAACTTTGACTTCAACAACGTCAAGATAGCCCAGTTATCACATATCGCAAAATATAGAACAATTAACCGAGCCCTTACGCATGAGCTATCGGGAGGAGTACCCCCAAAGTCTAACGAAGATATCCGGGATCTAATTATGTATTATAACTATAAACCAACAACTTCACATTTTTCAAAAACAACTTGTCAAGAAACTCTCAAAAAAGCGATCCTACTTGATTATTTGTAAAATTAAAACAGGCTACCTAACAATCAATCAATCCAGTCTTGTTATATTAGGCCAACACATTCGTGAAACTTTCTATTTCCTCCCATTCTACCCTATTTAAAGTCTCTCCTTTCGTTACCTCTTAAAATAATTAACAATTTAATTTAATAATCTCATTCATAATCTCATCAAACCAATCTGATGTATCAAGCTTTTCTGTCGTCTCTTTAGAGCTCTAATATATTTATTCTCAGAACGTGATATTTGTATATCCTGAGAACATGTCTAATTTACGGCCGGAAAAAGAGCGATTGGATTGATTGGGCCAAATAGGGCCCAGCGTTTGAAAGGACCCTGCACTGCCATGAAAATAATTTTGTTTTTCAAAATTGTGAACTATTCTTAAACAGTTCCAGTAAGCGTTGCTTCTGGGGAGAGATCAGAAAATATTAAGTAGTTTAGCAATTATGTCGACTGAAAGTGAAGACTCAATGAAATCAGATTTTAGAGCAGTTTTTAGAAGAATTTATAGAACAAAGCTTTTTAAGTTTTGTTCTTTTTAAGTTTAAATTTTAAGTTTAAACTTTTGAACAAGAAAAATTAAAAGAACAAAATGAAATATGTAAATTCAGGTATTCATAATCGGTGCTTTAAATTTTAAAGAGCATTTTCAGCAGTTTCATAGTATCTAGAGGACAAAAATACAAAAATTTAATTAACGTAAAGTAAAAATGAGGAATAAAAAGAACAAAAGAAGACAAAAAGCGTAAGCTCAAAATGAACAAACTGGACTTTCAAATGAGACAAGTTAAAGATAACGACATGAGAGATGTAAATGCACGAGGTAAAATAAACAACCTAGACCATTAAAAGTAACAATACCAATCTGAGCAGGTAGGGCAAAGGGCACTGAAAAATGTCTGAAGCAATGAACAAACAAATAAATAGTAAATAACAAAAAAATATGCGGTTACAAGACATGCGACAGTGAGGATCAGAAGGGATCAAAAATCAAAATGAAGTACAAATAAATATGTGGTTAGAAGACATATGGCAGCAAGAACAAAGACATATGCAGTTAGAAAATAAGGGCAGTGACAGTTACAAGCAACAACGGGAATCAGAGAGTATAAAAAATGAAAGTGAAGACCAAAGAATTCTATGGTTAGCAGAATCGCTAAAGCAAGTATCAGAAAGTGTCATAAATGACATTCAGGAATAAAGAATTTTGCTGTTAGAAGACATGCGACAGCGAGAATCAGAATGAGTAAAAAATTTAAAGTGAAGAAGAAAGAAATATTACGTTAGAAGAACAATGCCATCGAAACCTTCAACGCGCCAACAAACCATGGCGCAAAACCCAGTAAAAACCTACAAAGACATCGAAAACTACTGAAGTGTTAGTTACAAGTCATTGGGACCAATCAACGTTGTGTTATTCACTATGGAGTCCTCCATTTTTTCGAAGCAAAAGTAGCCGATAAAGGTGATTTATCTGAGGGTTGCTGCCTACTTGATCTAATCGCATTGCCATCTCCACAATTTCCAAATGAATTGGTGGCCTGTTGTAAGACATCACTTGCTCTCCAAGGAGTTCCAAAAACAAATACGAAACTTGAACTCATGTTTTGCCTTGAACTCATGCTTCATTCAAACTTGAACTCATGCTTCATTCAACGTAAGCGATGATTAAACGATCAATAGTAGTAGTCGTAATGTTTTCAGCTTCAAAGTAGCTTGACAAATTTATCACAAAATCAATTTAATGACTCATCATTAAATTGATTTTGAACCAAATTCATATGGCCAAGTGCACCTTTTAGACCCCGATGAAGCTGCACATCTTTTAAGTTATGGGATCTCTCGTAACACAATGTATCTCTTGGAAGGAATATTGCGAGAGACAAACAACTATGCTAAAGCTTACATAAAAATGCGAGAAGTGGAGGAGGATTTAAATCAGCCTGTTGCTTCAGTTGGCCAACAGCCTCGGATAGAAGACAAGTGACAATGAGAATCCATATATAAAAGCCTGCCGTATAGGTTTTATAATATATAATATATATTATATTATATATATATATACTATATATATATATATATATATATATATATATATATATATATATATATATATATATATATATATATATATATATATATATATATATATATATATATATATATATATATATATATATATATATATATATATATATATATATATATATATATATATATATATATATATATATTATATATATATATATATATATATATAATATATATATATTATAGATATATATACTGTGTATATATATACTGTATAAACTGTTCAATAGGCGCATTTTGCGCTTGTTCGATAGATGGTTACTTTTCTTGAGGCTGGTTAGTCTTCGGAAGCTAAAGCTAGCAAATTAGATCTAGCTTCAGAAGAGCTAGCTTTCAAGTCGGAGCTATCATCAGAGGAGAGTAGGCTACTAAGGTACAGGCAGTGGTTAACCGTTTCAACCTGTCTTCTGCCTAAGATGATAACGGATGGGTTGTCTAGTTCATGTCTTGTAAGACACACAGTTCTTGTGAAAAGTTGTCTAGATCATCAATTTCATATGCGTAGGCAAGAATATCTATCAGCAGCCCTCCTGTGTTGCATCATATTCCGATTGCATCGTTGTTGTGTCATATTCCGATTGCATCAGTAACAGAACTGCATTTAGAATGAAGTTGAAGAAGTGTGGTGATAAGATGCAACTCTGAAGCACTTCTGACGAAGTTGGAAACTCTTCTGACAGTCTATCAGTGGTTATTTTAGCCTCGAAGCTGGCCGTACAGACTATTGATTATCTGGACTGCCTTTAAGGAACCCCGTAGTGAAGAGGGATTTGCCAGAGTTCTTTGCGCCATATCCGGTCAAATACCTGATGTAAACCAACGGATAGGTGATAGAGTTCTCGGTTGAATTTGCTGTATCGTTCATGAGTTCACACCGAGGGATATCTGAACAATTTCAGATCTTCCAGGGCAGAAGCTGACCTGATATTGTTTAATGGCAAAGACAGTTGTTGCTTGTATGCGTCGGAGCAAGATTTTTGTCAGAATACATGACTGATGCCCCGTAAGGCGGATTTGATGATAGTCACCTTCTTTCTGTGACCACTGACGGGGTGCTTCGCCGTTTTCCCACGCCACAAATACAATGATGTGGCACACATATATTATATCATCCAATCATATGTTAATGAGTTCAGCGGTGACTCCATCTGTGCCAAGGGGATCTTTCTTGTTTGAGCGACTTCATTGCTAGCTCGGTCTCTGACTTGAGTGGGGGTGATTTTTTTAGTTTTTTTTTTGGGTATGGGGAAACAGGTAGTATTTCAGGGTAAGCAGCTGCAAGGGGATTGAGTCTATCGTTGAAGTACTCTTTCTATCTTTAAAGTTTCACGTCTAAATCGCTTATGTCTTTTCTGTTTTTCGTCTCTTCCGCCTTTGGCGGAAAACAAATTTTTTTATCGGCTACAAATTAGTTATTTTTACTATTTTGCTAACTTTCTTGAAAATTATTTATTACTTTAAATGATCGGAGCTTTTCATCAAATTGAGAAAACATGCTATATGGGTATACAAGCTTGACAAGATGTATGGAATGCATATATAACTTGACACGAGGGATCGAGATATCCTGCTAGAGAATCCTTTACCAGCTCATTACGATTTTTCACTAAGAAGGACGTATTTACAGGGCTATAGACAGATGAAGAGGCATGATGGAATTCTTGACTAAGCTCTTTTTTGAGTATGAAACCACAAAAATTGCATCTAATTTTGCAGCTATAATTCTAATGAATTTATCTTCTTTTGCCCTTCCACCCTCACTGCAGGCAAAGATCGGTTGAACTTTAAAGTAAATAATTTTTCTCACTTTTACATAATTTTTCATTTTACTTACATCCGCAAGCTGCGAACTTGCAAACTTTAATTTTTTTTTTTTTTTACTTAATGTTTAGAGAATTTTCAGAAAGTTAACTTTTTCACCAGTGAAGTGACTTATTTTAATAGAAATGCCTTGTTGTTCATTTTTAGCCTATAAGCGTTTTACATATTTATTTTTAGCCAATTAGAGAGCCAATAATAATGTATTGGAAAAATCATGAAAAAAAGATCGAAAAAGGCAACTATTTTCGAAGCGCCGAATTTTAAGCAAGAATGAAAAGAGACGATGTGGAATCCCATTTGTGAAATGTCATTTTATGCCAATTGAACCTATATCTCAAAGATTTGAATATTTCAAAAAGGATAGTTCTCAAGATTTTAGTCGTGTAAGATTTGACGCGACGAAAGTAATTCTCATTTTACGAAATTTTTAGCAAATCCCGCTCTGTCAAAGAGCGGGAATATCGGTGAAGCGTGCAATTGGTTGAAATTTCTAATCGATTCCCACTCTTCGTGATGACAACGAATTTCATTCTATGACAGTTCCAAGAGACAGAAACGTCGGTAGAAGATGGAATTTATAGATAAGTCTAGTCACTCACACTGAAGAGTGACGACAGTAAATTCCGTTTTAGATACTTAAGTTAAACATGAATTCAAGTCAAAATGATAGTCAAACATGAATTCATTCAAACTTATAGCCACTTAATCTTCCCTGTCATGAACAATTCCAGGTTTATTAAGGGAAAGTGCCATTAACCAGACTGGTCAATGTAATGAACAGTAACTAAGAATTACTCATTGTCAGATGGAACGCTTTAGCGTTGCCTATAGTAAAGGCCATACGGCTCCAATGTTTTATTATATATTTATTCATTTATTGTTATTTATTTTTTCCTAGAGGTACTTCATATGGAAGGGGTCGTCATATAAACTTCAAAGGGGGCTCATTCGATTGGAAGTAAAGAGTTCTAGTGCCCTTTTTAAGGGTCAAAAGTGATTGGAAGGCAATTAACACCCCTTCCACGCCTACCATTTCTCCAAACACATGCAATTAAAATTTTGAGATAGCCATTTTGTTCTACGCAGTTGATTTAAAAATAGAAATTATGTTTTTGAGGGGGACACTCCCCCCACAACCCTCAGAGCAAGGGTTGTAAGTTATGCCCTGGGGGCATATAAGCTTTTTATAGAAAGATTTGTCATAGAAAATTCAAAAAGGCCTCATTCGATTGGAAATTCAAAGGGCTAGTGCCCTTTTTTAGTAGTCGAAAGTGATTGGAGGGCAACTAACCCGCCTCTCACGCCCAACTTTTCCCAAAACACATCCAATCAAAATTTTAAGATATCCATTATGTTAAACGTAGTTGAAAATTCTGTAGATTAGGTCTTTGAGGATGACCAACAGCCCTCAGGGCAAGGGTTGTAAGTTATGCCCTGGGGGTATATAAGGTTTTATAGAAGGCGGTGTCGTAGAAAACTTCAAAAAAGGGTCATTCGATTGGAAATTTAAATGGCTAGTGTCCTTTTAATAGTCGAAAGTAATTGGAAAGCAGCTAACACCCCTTACACGCCCACCATTTCCCCAAACAAATCCAATCAAAATTTTGAGATACCCATTTTTTTCAACGTAGTTGAAAGTTCTGGAAATTCAATAAACTTCAGAGAGGGCTCATTTAATTGGAAATTGAAAGTTCTAGTTCGCTTTTTAAGCGTCAAAAGATATCTGAGGGTAACCAGCCCTCCTCCCCGCACCTTTTTTCCAAATGCATCCGATAAAAATTTTGAGATAGCTATTTTGTTAAAAATAGTTCAAAGATCATGTAACAAAGACTCCGGTGTCGACATATTCCCCACGGGCAGGCGTTGTAAGTTATACCCTGGGGGCATATATGGTTCTTATGGAAGGGATGCTCGTATAAACTTCAAAGAAGGCTCATTTGATTGGAAATTGAAAGTGCTGTGCAAAACGGTTCCGTGTGTTATCTAAAAAAATTAGTTAACAAACATCTTTAGATAGATATTTTGTTAAAAAAAAGTAGTTCAAAGGTCGGATGAGAAAAACTCCGGTGTCAACACAACCCCCAGGGCCGGGAAGTAGGCGTTGTAAGTTTTGTCCTGGGAGCGTATATGGTTCTTATGAAAGGGATGCTCGTATAAGCTTCAGAGAGGGCTCATTTGATTGGAAATTGAAAGTTCTAGTTCACTTTTTAAGAGTCAAAAGATTTACGAGGGAAACTATCCCCTTTCAAACACCCTTTTTTCCCCAAGCCTATCCGATACAATTTTTAAAATAGCCATTTCATTAAAAATAGTTCAAAGGTCAGATAAGAAAAACTCCTGTGTCGACGCAACCCCCCAAGGTCCGGAGGCAGGCGTTGTAAGTAATACTCTTGGGTCATATATGGTTTTTATGGAAGGGATGCTCGTTATAGACTTTGGAGAGGGCTTTTGATTGGAAATTGAAAGTTCTTGTTCCTTTTTTAAGAGTCAAAAGGGATCGAAGGGCAGCTAGCCCCCCCTCCACACCCTAAATGCCTCAGTTAAAAATTTTGATATAGACCTTTTGTTAAAAATAGTTCGAAGTTCAGATAACAAAAACTTCGGTAGGCCTCGTAAGTTAGGCCCTGGGGGCATATATGGTTGTTATGGAAGGGATGCTCGTCTAAAATTCATAGAGGACTCATTGATTGGAAATTAAAAGTTGTAATTCACTTTTTAAGAGTGAAAAGTGATCGGAGGGCAGCTAGCCTCCCCCGCACTCCATTTTTTCCCATAGGCACTTCATATAGGGGTCGTCTTATAAACTTCCAAAGGGGCTCATTCGATTGAAAATCGAGAGTTCTAATGCCCTTTAAGAGTCAAAGGTGATCGGAGGGTAACTATCCCCCCCCCCCCCCAAGCCCTTTTTCCACAAATATATCTGATAGAAAATTTGAGACAGCCATTGCATCAGATAAAATTTTTGAGATAGCCATTTTGTTAAAAAATAGTTAAAAGATCAGATAATAAACTCTGGTGTCGACAGAGCCCCACAGGACCCGGGGGCAGGCGTTGTAAGTTATGCCCTGGGGGAATATAAGGTCCTGATGTAAGGGATGCTCGTATAAACTTCAAAGAGGGGTCATTTCATTGGAAATTGAAAGTTCTAGTCCACTTTTTGTAGATCAAAAGTGATTGGAGGGCAGCTATCCCCCCCCGCCATTTTACCCCAAATGCATCAGATAAAAATTTTGAGATAAACTTTTTGTTAAAAATAGTTCAAAGTTCAGATAATAAAAAACGCTGGTGTCAACACAGCCCCACGGGGCCCGGGGCAGGCGTTGCAAGTTATGCCCTGGGGGTATATAAGGTTCTTATGGAAGGGGTGGTCGCATAAACTTCAAAGAGGATTCATTTGATGGGAAATTGAAAGTTCTAATTCACTTTTTATATATTCAAAAATGATAGGAGGGGAGCTAGCCTCCTCCCCCAACCCCTTTTCTCCCAAATGCATCAGAATTTTTTTTTTAGATAGACATTTTGTTAGAAATAGTTCAAGGTTTAGATTAAAAAACACTGGTGTCGACACAGCCCCACAGGCCCGGGACAGGCGTTGTAAGATATGCCCTGGGGGTATATGGTTATTATGGAAAGGATGCTCGTATAAACTTCATAGAGAGCTTATTTGATCGGAAATTAAAAGTGTTGTACAAAACAGTTCCGGCTTTGAATCCACCCCCAGCCCTGGGGGAAAGGGCTGTAAGTTATATTAGCAGGTCATCGTTAAAATATAAAGCTTCTATGGAAAGCGTGGTCGTATACACTCTGGAGGAAATTCATTCAACCGGAAATTGAAATTTTATTATGCCCCTTTCGGAATCAAAAGTGATCAAAAAGTGACAAGCCAACACCCCCCCCCCCTCTTGCGCCTTTCCCCCCTAATGCATCATATCAAAACTTTTACATAGCCATTTTTTAAAAATAGTCCAAAATCAAATTACTATACTTTAGGGGGTTGAAAAATCCTCCATAAACCCCGGGGCAAGGATTGTAACTTATGTAAGTTGCCTATTATTAGAATATAAGGGTTTTTGGATGAGTTGGTCGTATTAACTTTGGAGGGGGGCTCATTTGATCGGAAATTGATACATTTAGTTCTTTTTTAAGAGTCAAAAGTGATCAGTAGGCAACTAGCCCACACCCACTTTTTCAAAGGGCATCGGGTCAAAATTTGAGATTGCCATTTGTTCAAAAAAGCTCAAATGCCAAATAACTATGCTTCTGGGTTGAACCCACCCCAGCCCCTAACCCCGGGAAAGTTGCTCTGAGTTACGGAACTTGCTTATTGTTACTTATACACTTTGTTTACTTCAATACTTGGATTTATTGATTTACGTGGCAACTTCGATTACGGTGCAAGGGATGTCAGTTATGCAAGTTACTTATTGCTACTTTGATACATTGGTTACTTTGAAGCTTTCTTTATTTTGTTATTTTTTTACTTTGGTATTGTTACTTGATACTAGTTTTGACAATTTGATGAACATTTGTTGTTGAAAAAAAGTTTTATTTTGAAATAAGGTTATTTTTTTAAAACTTGAAACTTTTTGCAATCAAAAACGAACAAAAATTAATTAAAAAAAACTTTCTGTAAAAGAAGTTTTTTCAAAGAAAAGTATAGGCTATTTTAAACTTAAGCCCAGTAGATACAAATGCCTGTTAAAATTCAAACTCAAAACGACCAGAAATTACTATTAAAGAATAAATAAACTCCCAAAACAAACAGAAATTAAAAAAACAATCATAGCAAGAAACATAAAACAAGTAATAATATAAATGAATAAATAGATCTTAAAGCGAGTAATCCTTAGATTGAATATAACAATCAAGCTTAAAACGAAAAAAAAATATTTAGCTATTGAAATATACATGAAACTTCAAACGAACAGAAATTAAATAAACAATCGAAGCAAACAAACCTACAATATTAATGTAACAAACATACGATATTAATGTAAATGAATAAATAAATGTTACAACGAGCGAAACTTAAATTGAATATGCAAATCAAGCTTGAAACGAACAAAAATCACTACAAACAATCACTACTACAAGAGTTTTGTATCGCCCCTTCTCTCAATGTAAAAGTTAAAATCTACTGCGTCATCGGCGCTTTACAGAAAATTAAATTAAAAAAACAAGTTTTTTTAACTGAAAGTAAGGAGTGACATTAAAACTTAAAACGAAAAGAAATTATTCTGTATGTGAAAGGGGCTGTCCCCTCCTCAACGCTTCGCTCTTTGCGCTAAAGTTTTTTGTTGTTTTAAAGGTAAAGTTGTCAGACAGAGTCAAACTTTAGCGTAAAGAGCGAGGCGTTGAGGAAAAGACAGCTCCTTTCATATACGGAATAATTTCTGTTCGTTTTAAGTTTTAATGTCGCTCCTTACTTTCAGTTAAAAAAACTTGTTTTTTTAATTTAATTTCTGAACGTTAGTAGAATGAATCTATGGAATTCTATAGAACTATGTTCCCTCCCATGCTATTCTATAGTACTATATTCCTTCCTA
>JAPEVW010000035.1:920000-945000 GCA_027921565.1 Artemia sinica | reverse complement strand
ATCTGAATCTCAATAGATTAAAAAAACTTTAGTTTAAGAGGGGAAGGGTAGAAAAATGAAATGCCACCCAGATTTGTCGGCTACCAAAGGAGTTCAGAGTTTCAATTTTGACACGGGGCTGCAATGCTTTAAATATGCATTTTAGCAGCAGTCCATAAAACATTAAAAAATGATTCAACAATGAAAATTCTCGACAGACTTGCACGTAATGGTGGGAGAAAATTTCCCTAAAGTAAATTTTGATTGTTTAGAGGGAAAGTATCCGGTGTCCTTAAAAGAATTAACCATATTTGAAAAAGCAAATGAAAATCTTGGGTTGGGGTGGTGGTTGTTCTCCAGTATGACACAGAATTTGTAAATGGGGGAAAGAAACCAAATAAAAAAGGGGTTTTATATTCAGTTAGGACACCGTTGGTAGATAATGTTAAAAATTGGGTTTGGATTATCTAAGATATATATGATGCAAACTCCTATGGTCATTTTTTCCCCGTTACGGCAATAAGTCGACTCTTATCTCAAGGCAAAGAAGAAAGGGAATGTCACTATGCCCCATGTGCCTTTCCTCATTTAGATCTGAACGAACATTCACAGATCACATGAGATATTGCAAAATTCATGGCAATAAAAGAATCGAAATGCCGGCAGATGGCAAAGTTACTTTACAATTTAAAAACTTCCAAAATCCCTGCTACAGGTTGATAAAATATCTTTGGATTGTGAATCAAAACTGTTGGAGGTATCGGACCCATCAAGGCCAAATATAGTCAAGGAACACAAACTCGTTGCGTGTTCCTATGCGCATGCCCGTCGCGATTCCAACAATAAAATGCAATTGGAAGAGTTTTTTTTTTTACTATGGATGAGGAAGGTGGCATGGAGAAGTTATTGGTGTGTTTAATAAAAACAGCGAACGGTGCAATTTCACGATTGCGTCACACCAACTACCCAATGTCATTATCAGATAAGGAACAACGGGCACTAGAAAAGGGGACAATTTGTTGGGTTTGTAAGGGTTCTCTTGCCCCAAAAGACGCTGTCCAGGATCACAATTATCTTATTGACCCCAATTCAACGGGGAAAAGTAACTTTCGGGGATGGGCTCACAATTCATGTAATTTAAAAATTAAACAGCAACTCTTTCTTCCGGTTTTTATACATAATTCTAACTACGATCTGAAGTATGTGCTACCAGCAATGGCACATCTTCAAAGAAATGGACAGTACAGTGGATGATGCATGGGTGATAGACAGCTTTTCCTACAAAATCATTCCTAATCGTCGGAAAAGTTGCTTATTTTAGAATTTATGTGGAGATATGTTGAAGACGACATTGAGTACACAAATAAAATTTGCTTTTTTAGATTCCTACTGTTTTTTTTTCCCCAAATCGTTGAGCGAATCAATTCAAGTGCAGAAAAACGATGACGAATACAACGCTTCCCCCCTTCTCAAGCAATAATTTCCAAATGATTTATATGATTTTTTGACGGTCAAGGGCATATATCCTTATGATTATTACTTCTCCATGTCGAGATTCGCCGAGGAAACTATTCCCTCAATCGAATCGTTTTACGACAGTCTACACGATCGTAGGTGCACCCCTGATGAATACAGTGTTGCTAAAAAAGTTTGGGCAGAGAGAGGGTGTAAAAACGGGTTTGACTACTGCAATGCTGTATTTGTCGAGTGGTGTGTTAACTTTGTTAGACATTATGTGTAAAAAACGGACAGAATATATGAGGAATTCAAACTTGATTTAGGATATTATTTTTCATCTCCTCATCTGGTAATGGACCTCATCCTAAAAATTAGCGGGGAAAAAATCGGGCTCATCACCGACATCGATCAGCACCTGTTCAGCGAGAGGTCAATGAGGGGTGGATACGTTTTTTCACAGAATCGTATCTTGGAAACTGATCCAACTGGAGAGAAGACGGGGACAAAATCAGATGCAGTTTTTCTTGATATGAATTCCCTCTACCCCTCGGCCATGTCGCATTATGCGCTACCCTGCGATGACTATAAATGGCTTAATGACCCTCAAGCCCCCCATTTCTCCAACACTGACAGTGTTGAGGAGAATGGGCCGGTTGGAAATTGATGGGTTTTTTTGAAATTGATGGGGAGATACCAGTTGAGCTTCACGATTCGGTAAAGGAATTTGTTTTTCCATGCATCAATAGACCTGTGTCTAGGGATTCTTTGAACCCCCACAACAGACGTTTGGTTGAGGTGGATGGATTGCATTGGTCACCTTCAAAACTAAAACTTATTGCCGACCTTCTGCCGAAGAAAAATATTGTTGTACATCATTTGGCTTTAAAATGGATGTGCAACAACGGTTTCAACATCACAAAGGTTCATAGAGCCCTCCAGATTAGTCAAAAACCCTATCTGAAAACGTTTGTTGACACTTTTGTCAAGAAACGTTCTGAAGCGCAGACAAAAGCCGAAAAAGAAATCTATACGCTCATTTTATGTTCGGCTTTGGTAAAATGTGCGAAAGTTTTCGCAATAGGAATCGTTGTGACTTCGTGACAGATCCCGAACAATGTGCTCGAATTATTGCCGATCCAAATTACACTTCCTTTACAATCATTGGCCCGGACTTGGTACTATTGAATAGGAAAAAAAGAAGCATTGTCCTGAATAAAAATATTGCTGCAGGCAGTGCCATCTTGGAGATCTCTAAAAAGCTCATGTTGGAATTCTACTACAATGTGGCTAGGGTACAGTGGCCGGAGAAGGGGCAAGTAGAGGTCTGCTACGGGGACACAGATTCTCTACTGCTAAAAGTAAAAGCTCCAAACTACTTGATGATTTGGCACACGGTGAAATCATCAGCTTGCGGATGGACTACACCAATTGGAGTGGGCTTTACCCAGAGCTAGAGAAACGTCGGGCGCCAAATCAGCTTTTATTTTTTAAATCAGAAACGGGAAGGGACATGATTTCCCGTGGTATGTTTGTAAGTCCGAAGGTGTACTTTATACAAACACACGACGAGGAAATAAAAAAAAACGTTGCAAAGGAGTACCCACGTGCTATGTGGATAAGAATTTCGACATGAACGTCTATAGGAATTGTATTGTTGAAAATACAATTCCATGAGCAAAATTGTTGGCAATTCGTTTGCTGAACTACAGGAACTTCACTGTAAATATAGAAAAATTGCCATGAGTACCATTTCCGACAAGGTCTATGTTGTCAAGACGGTGTGACTACCTCCCCCTGGGGCACTATTTAACTTCCGTCCGAGCCGAATGTGTTAGCCATAGGGAAAGTCTCGGTTTGAGTAAAGTCCAATAAATTTCCCAAAACCTTGGGGGGGGGGGGAGGGGCCTCGCGGCCGGGGGGGCCGGCCACCAGCGGGGGTTGCGCCACTACCAAAGGTATCTTTTTTTACTTAGAGAAGATTTTTTTTGTAAATATACGTGTTGTTGTTGTTGCATTCAAATTAAAAAATGATGTAAAAAAGTGATATTATTCTAAGTATATTTTTTTTCATTAAATGTTGTAATTTTTTTATAAATAAAGTATATTTATTAAAGTCTTTTTCTAGTGGAATTTTTAAAATAAATGTTTTTTATTATAAATAAATTTAAAAAAGAAATCTTAAGGGTATTTTTCTTGTTTTTTTTTCTGTAATGTATTATTTGTAAAATGCTGTTTTTTATGTTAATAATACAAGAAATATGATTCTTTATTGATTTTGTTCTTCTTCTCATTATTCCTGAACGGACTAGTAGGGAAATTATTTAGTCATTAGCCAACTATAGTCTAAAGTTAGTTGTAGGTGAACTGTTGAAGGGAACATGTATCAATTTAAAACACCATTCAGATCGTTTTTTTGCGGTCCATCAATGTCAGGCAAAACGAGACTCTTAACTAAAATAATTAAAAATTGCGATAAAATGTTTGTGGAAAAGCCAAAAAAATCTACTATTTTTACAGTATTTGGCAGGAGTCATTCGATAAAAATAAAAGCAATTGGCATAGCGGGATTGGGGCAGATACAATTCATACAGGGACTTGGTGTTTTCAACATTATTGAACCAAACTCTTGGCTGATTATTGACGATCTGGCTGAATCTATTGAACAATGGTCCCAGGAAATGCTGCAATTGTCCACCGTTCGCTCTCATCATGAACAGATTTCCATTACTCTGGTTCTACACAACCTCTTTCATCAGAGCAAATGTATGCGAACACTTGTATTGAACTGCACCTACTATATCATCTACAGAGTTGTTCGGGATTCTAGATCGCTAATAACCCTCAATAAACAAATATACCCCGGGGCATCTAAATTTCTGCTCTCAACATACAATCAGGCAACTAATAAACCCTACGGCTATATCCTAATGGATCTTAATCAAAATACACCCGAGGATCTGCGTGCAGTCACAGATATTTTTGACAATGAAATTACAGTATATCTCCCCGTGAAAAGTAAAAAAACCTATTAGTTGCTATCATGACACTGAAGAAACTACATGAAAATAGACATTTATTTTCAGTTCTAAGCACTTCTAAACCCCCACTTAGGAAAGCCATAAACATGGTGTTGACAATGATTTCATTAATCTAATATCTGAACTTTGTTTAAATTTGACCGAGGGCAATGTTCAACTGCCAGAAGTAGTTAAGCAGCAAGCAAAGCAACATCGTTCCATTGTACGTACATTGGCCTCTAAAAACAAAGGAAAGAATTTTTAAAAGGAAACGTCTTCTTCTGGCGGGTGGTAGCTTTTTCACACTTTTACTACCGATAATTGAAGGACTTGTAAACAGTTTTTTCTAGAGAATGGCAAAACCCTATAAATTGACTCCAATAGAACTCTCTCTCTCTCACCCGTGGAACACTTTGAGGACAATCTGAGTAAATTCATTGACAACGAGAATATTGAGGATGATAAAAAACTGCTTTTACTTCAAGATGCACTTCGCCGAGTGGACAAACATAAGCCCTATCGTGCGAAGGTCAGTGGTATTGATCACAAAAAAGAACCATCTCCTCAGGATTCTTCTTCTGCTGCTGCTGGAACACAATTAAAGAAGAAGGAGGATTGGATTCAATTGTGTCGAGCATTGGAAATCTATTGCCCCACTCATATCGTGAACAAAGTAAACGACTCATAACATATCTCATGGAAAGTGGTCAAGATCCATATTCAAGTTGATAGCAGTGGGAAAGGGATTATAATTCAGGGCAAGAGCTATAATCTACTTGATTTAATCTACTGTGTGGTTACAAATCGTAAAGGACTATTATCATTTGACGCTCATCTATACAACTTTCTAAATACATTAAACTTCCCCAAAACCTTATTAGCAATAGGCAAATTCTAAAAAAAATAAATGAACATGCACCATCGTCAACACCATTAAAATTTGAACATGAAGAAGAAGAAGAAGAATATTTTAAGTCAATCCTGGAAAATGCCTGGTGAAACAACAGCAACATTTTAAGAAATTTAAAATAAATTTCTTGTGATTTATTATCTCAATTAATCAGTAGTTGTACCGAACCAATCGTGCTCAAATCCTCCTCGGGGCCATACTGTGGTGTTTGTTTTGTGGATCCTGAAATTTTCCCCATAGTAGAGTGCAGACGGTTTGTTATCATTGTAATATCCTTTCTTGTTTTAGTTTTGTTTTAGTTTAAAGCTTTTTCCAATAGGCAATGCTTAGAAGTCCTCCAAAAAAAAAAGACCCCCCAGATCCCACCCCAAATACCAGTGAAACTGATACCCATATTGGCTGGTCAAGCTCACTATCACAAAGTTCACATGATAGCTCCGATTCTGAGAATAGGACAATGATCAGTATAGGGGCAATGTCACTATAAATGATGATAATGGGTTTCAAGAGGTCCTTTCTAGAAGCTCTAAAAAAAGGAAAAAAATCTCCCCAATCAAAGCATTTCCCCTCCCCCCAAGATCCTCCCTCCCAAAACTTAGGAATTTACCTTAAAATTTCTCCTATTACCCCCTTTGAAATAAAAAAGATTACTGCAATAAGAGTTGCAATTTTCAAATTGCTAAAATCAATGTTCTCTCTTAATATTCACCGTGATGGATCTCTGCTAATAGCTGTCCAAGATCAGAAATCAGCAGACACAATAATCAACCTAAAATCCCTTCTGAATACCCCAATTAATGCATCTAAATGGAACCCAGAAACAATCCCCAACAAAAATAGTAGTTTATAATGTTCCCCCAGAAATACCCATTCAGGAGTTAAAAGAAGGGCTCTCAGATAGGGCTGGAAACACAATCCCAGTTGAAGATGTTACCCAACTTGGTAAACCTAAACTCTAATGGCCTAAAAACAAGTAGATCCTTCTTATTTACACTGAAGGAAAAAAAAAAAATTAACATCCCAGAAAAGTTATTCCTATTTGGGCAAATGAAACCACACAAGGAATACAAACCAAAGCCTATCCAGTGTCAGAAGTGTTTCAAACTGGGACACACAACAAACAAATGCAATGAAATTCTCTAGAGTGTAGTAATTGTAAAGCATTCCATCCTAAAGAGTTGACAACTTGCAACAACACTCAGCCTACATGTATCAATTGCAAAGGCCCACATGAATCTACCAATAAATCACTATGCCCTGCATATAAGAAAAGAGCACTAACACTCCAAATAGCAACAGAGAAGGCCATCCCATACCCCTTCGCAGCAATGGAAGCAAATGCTGCCCAACAATACCAAATAAAGCCCGTAATGAAACCAACCAAAACCCCCAAGTCAAACATCCCCAATGCATCAAGTACCCCGTATAAAACACCATCCTCTAAGCCCCCTAGCTCACATCCCTATCTGAAGGAATCACCAAGTCAACAAGCCTCCTTGTTCGGTGAGATGAGGTCAGCCTGGCCCCCCTCCCCCAAGAAGAAAAACCAGAAACACTACCAGGAATTAATCCCTTAACTGACAAACAGGATGCACAACCAAACATGCAATCCCAAATATATGCTTATTCATTCTAAACTGTAATGCAGTTCAGGCCATGAACTTGCATACATCAACTACAGAAAACAAAAATCATTGCAGAATTGGCAAAAATCTACATCCCTGATGATATGCTCATTCAAGCAAAAAAAGATCTTGCTTTACTTTTAACAAAGCTGAACAGTGATACACAGTCATATGAAAAATAAATCAACAACACAACACATATCAATACTCCAGTGGAACGTAAGATCACTCACAGAAAAAGCTAAATGAACTAATATCTTTTATGAATAATAATTCCATTAATATTGCTTGCCTCCAGGAAACTCATTTAACCCAAAATCAACAAATTAAGTCTCTGGGATATACTATACTGAGAAAGGATAGATCTTCAGAGAGAAAAGGAGGTGGAGTAGCTTTATTAGTTAAAAATAATATAAAATTCTGTGGCATCAACTTTCAGATTTTGCAAATGATGTTGATGCAATTGGTATCAGTGTTTGGCTGAATAATACAAAAACCTACATAATAAGCTTTTATAACCCTAATGGCCAAACTACAGATGCCATGGATTTCTTTAATTATATAAATAATTCTAATATGTTAAAAAATATCATTATTTGTGGAGATTTCAATGCCCACAGCCTTTTATGGGGGAATAAACCAGCAAATAAAGCTGTTAAATTGATTGAGCATATGACTTCAAATAATAATGAATTAGCTGTTGCTACCCCTCCAAACCTGAATACATATTTCAACCCCAAAAGTGGCAGATTCTCCACAATTGACCTACAAATTGTGTCATTAAATATTTTGAATAAAATTTATATAAATAAATTGATAGTCTATGTACTGACCACTTTGCTATAGTTTGCTCCCTAAATGAACCTGCTGAAACTCTATCACATACCTCCAAATATATCAACACTAAAGCAAATTGGTCTATGTTCCAAAATAAGCTAAATGATGAAATTACAAGTTTCACCCAAAATTCATGCATTTCAAACACAACAGTTGACACACATGCTGAAGTCTTGAAATCTTTACTAATAAATACAGCTAATCATGCTATCCCCAGGACAATACCCAAGAAAACCTTCCCTAAACACATTCCTAAAGCATGGTGAACAAATGTGTGCCAAAATAAATGGAGAATAAAAGGCAGCTAGGACAGAATTCATAAAAAAAACAATCACCTACTACATATTTAAAAAATTACAAGCAGAATCTAATCTAAAAAGAACTATAATGGATGCTAAATATAAATACTGGAATAATTTTGCAAATAATCTCTCCAGAGAAACACATGAGCCAATTATACATAAAGTCATAAGCCACATCTGTGGGAAAAAGACTTCCCCAACCCACTCCTGTATGAGCTTATACATAATAATACCCATTATTACAATGATAATGAAAAAGCTAAGCTATTTGCAACTCTTTTTGTTAATAAGCTAACATCAAATAATCGAAGCAAAATGTCCCCAATTCCTATGAACCCAAGTTACCAACCACGCCCAGGATCCGAGTATATAACTAGTCCATTTTCAATCCAGGAAATGAATAATGCAATACATCATATTAGGACCAAAACTAGCGGCAGCTATGACAATATACACCCTACATGGATAAAGAATCTCACCCCTTCATACAAACAGGAACTGCTAAATTGTTATAATCACGCTTGGGCATCTTCTATGTTCCCCAATATATGGAAATGTTCGTCCCTCCTACCAATCGTAAAGAAAAATAAACCCAAAGATAACCCTGAGTCCTATAGGCCCATAATGATTACTCCTGTGAGGGGGAAAATAATGGAGAAAATGATCTATTACAGACTCCTCTGGTTTGTTGAAAAAAAATAATATGATCCCTCACACTCAAACTGGATTCAGGAAACACCACTCCTCAACAGATGCTTTCATTTTGCTAACAAATGCAATAAATGAATCATTCTCAAAAAATAATGTCCTAGTTGCAGCTTTCCTAGATTTTGAAGGGGCATATGACAATGTGAACCACCAAATCCTTTTAAACAAACTTGCAAACCTTGGACTACCCCCCAAGCTAGTATCTTTTATAAAATCCTTCATAGAAGTGCGAAGTTTCATTGTTTGTGTTGGTTCAGCCTCTTCACCCCAAAAGACAATAACCAAAGGCCTACCTCAGGGAGCAGTCCTAAGTTGCCTCCTCTTTGCCGTATATCTCTGGGACATGAACCTCCCCCACACGAATCTACAATATGCTGACGATATGGTGCTATGGTCATCTGGCAACACCTTTGAGATAGCACAGTCAAATCTGCAAAAGTCACTTTTCCAATTTGAAAAATTCTCTCAACATTCAGATTTACCCATTGCACCTACCAAGTCAAAAATAATTCAATTTCACCGAAAGCGAAACCATGTTAATGCAAAACTAACTCTAAATGGAACAACTATTCCAGAAGATAATCATATTAATTACCTAGGTCTCATGCTTGACCAAAAACTTAATTTCCACCTCCACATTTCAAACACAATAAAAAAATGCTATAGAAAAACAAATATACTAAAAAGACTTCTTTCCACACCCTGGGGCTGTAAGGAGAAAACCTTACTCCAGTTTTATAAATCACATATAAGACCCCATATTGACTATGGGCTCATCGTCTATGGTGCATGTGCAAAGACCCAGATGCAAAAATTGAAACAACACAAAATGATATAATACGTCTCATATTTGGTCTTAGGAAACCCACAAGCACCAAGTTTCTGCTTATGGAGAGTGGATTAACAACAATAAGGGAGAGACGTAGCTTTCTCTTGACAAAACATCTTACAAAAATTGAATCAAATAGCTCACACACCCTACATAATTGGTTAAGAAATCCAGCCATGTATAGAGGCATTGCAGATGAGTATGCCAATATTCAGAAGAAGTTCCCCGTACCAGCAAAGTCTATTGCACCTACTTTCCCCCAATCTCCTCCATGGAATTGGTCATTTCCCATAATAAATACTGATTTCTCAAAGTGGAATAAAGATTTAACCCCCATTGCTTTTGTCCAGAAAAAATTTGCTGAACTTAATACAATTACCTATAAAAAATCACTTCCAAATATTTGTTGATGGGTCAAAAATGAATGAGAAGGTAGCAAGTGGTGCTTTCCTTCCTCACCTAAAAATTGAAATGGGCGAGAGATTATATAATAATTTATCTATAATGTCTGCTGAGTTAAATGCCATAATCATGGCATTAGAACACCTTAAGGAAAACCAACCTTTGATTGCAAATTCAAATAATATTATTGTATATTCGACTCTTTATCAAGCCTTGAGTTGCTGGCCTCAGCTCCTCAGTATAAGTTGGACATTGACACTTATCATTGTCTCAGTATTATAGATAATCTTGCTTCAAGTGGCATAAGAACTTATTTTCAGTATATTCCTAGCCACTCTGGCATAAGTGGTAATCATCAGGTTGATGAAATAGCAAAAAATGCTATAAATATTGACCAGCCAAGTGGGAGACCAATCCCGATTAGAGATATTTACCGATGGAGACTATCAGATATTAATTTAATAAGAATAATCCTATCCTTTCCCCCTTTCCCAATAAGTATTTTTCTAAAATTTATCATAGAATTCGTTCTGGAACAAATGGACTAAATTTTCTTGCATTCTCGTATAAGTTTTCTAATTCAAGTGGTTCAATTCCCCTGTCCCCTCTTTGCAGGCATTGTAATATGAATAATGAAACAATTGACCATTGCCATTTGAATGTAATATGCTGACGTCTGCACAACATACCTTACTTTGTAAACTGTTAAAATTCTTCAAACACCACAAAATCTCACTATCAGCCACGAGCCTAGCCAACTATACCTGCAAACAGAGCATAGAAATCGACATCTATCATCTCATAATTGAAATCTATAGAGTCGAAAGATCTACCGAAAGATATCTGAAAATATCTAATAAATATGAGGCAATCAAACCAGTAGCTCTTTAGCCCACAGAGTGAAGCAAAAGGAAAAAGGCTAAATAGTATTACTGAAAAGCCCGCTGCTGTTAAATAGAAGAAGAAGAAAATACCAGCACACCTAGTGCAAACTTGACAATGGTGAGGAGGAGCAACACATCACTGATGGCTAGACAAAAGCGAAGACGTATCAGTCAACGTCACCACAACCACCGTCAACACACTAGTATACAAAAGGTAGCGGACGTTAAACTACACGTTTACATTCAAAATGGTTGAAGTTTTGAAACAAGTTTATGAAAATATTGGTGAAGTGGGCAGTTTAAGTTCCCCCACCACTCTTTCCAAAGTTACTGGTGCTCGCGCTAAAAGTGTACAAGACTATCTACAAAATGAATCAAGTTACACTCTACATAGAAATCATAGACTTCGTCCTAATCATTATCGAAAAACTAAAGCCTTTTTCCCATTGCATATAATGTAAGCAGATCTCTTAACTCTATATGAGATTCCAAGACGTCACAATACACCATACAAGTACATTCTACTTGCAATCAGTGTTTTAGTCGCTATGCATATGCCATTCCATTGCACTCGAAGAGAGGTGTTGAAGTTGCTCAGTTCGTTGAAAGTATTCTCGAACAGGATTCGTATAAAAAAATTCAATAGGATCGTGGTAGTGAATTTGTTAATCCCCATGTTGCAAAAGTACTAGCAAAATATAATACACTGCTCTATCACAGTTATAGTCCTATAAAGGCTGCATTGGCCGAACGATTGATAAGAACTATTCGACTTTTAATTTCAAGATATTGTACATTGAAAAATACATCTGCTTTTATTCATGATTTAGATAAAATCATGTTGATTTATAATCAATGACCTCATCGATCATTGTCCAATTCAACCCCAACGGAAGTTTCATCATTCTGATGATGATACAATTGATACCTTTCTTAAAAAATATTCCAATGAAACGAGTGTCAAGAGGAAAAATTTTAATGTTGGTGATATGTTCGAATTAATAAAACAACTAATGTTTTGAAAAGGGTAATTACTTGTGGTCCGCAGAACTTTTTAAAGTAGCAAAAATCCAAGACACTAAACCCATAACTTATCGTTTGTGCGATACCAAAGATGAAGAAATTCTCGGCGGCTTTTATGACTATGAACTATAAAAAGTTAAAAATAATAGTGAAATCTATCAACTTGAAAAGATATTAAAGACTCGTACTCACAGGGGTAAGAAACAGTTACTTGTTCGGTGGCTAGGATACAACTCTGATTTTGATTCTTGGATCAGTGTTGAAGATATTGACAATGCCCAATGATTTCTATGTAACATTCATGTCCAACGTTTCCGATCCTCTCTACAACGACTTGAATAAAACAAGTGATTTTTGGACGAAACTCTCCCCCGCCATCAAATTTGATGATGGAAAGTATGAAGTGGCTCTTGTTGATTGTATTCTCAAAAATACCTATAACACCCTGAGAAAGGATCGTGTCTGTGATATAAAAGTTATACCATTCGATTGGTCACTCTTTGTCGAGTATGAATGGGTTGAAGCACTTAAATCTAGTGAATATCCACATGTCAAATTGAAATATATAGAATATGATAGTATGACAGATTTGTGTCGTACAATCAAGAGAAAAATCTCACATCGTAGGAATGGTACATTCCATTTTAATTATTCAATGGAACACGATAGGATTACATTTACCTCACCTGTTGAACTTGAAATAATTATTCTCAATGATAATCTGAGAGACGTTTTTGGCTTTAAAAACAGAATATGATCAATGGAAAAACGCTGGCACTATTTACGGGATGGATCAAGTTATTTTTGCTGATTATCCACCTGGTTTCGCCTCGGACTCTTGCATATTTGTTCTATGCATCTTTTGTGGAAACGTCAAGAGTTGGTAATTCATATGTGCCCCTCCTACTTGTTCTTGAACAAAAAACAACCCATGAACTTGTTCATCACTATAATATAAAGCTCTTCAGTATGTTCCTGTAAACACTTCGTAATTGGAACTCTGTCAGTTAACACTAAGAAGTGAATTGGGGCGATCCTCTAGCAATAACAAAAGTCTTAGCAGTGATTACTTGTCATTTTCAACCCATTGTCGGCGACAACACCTCCTAAAATGAACAATAAAAGAATTAGATTTTGTCTCTCCCGATATCGATTGCTATGTTGGTGCTCTGAGTCCACGTCAAATAGGCAATGGATTGGACTACTACAAGGGGCGTACTACAATGTCTGGCTATGGTCTTGGTAGCTGGTTTTGCTAGGCTATTTCGTTCTGTACTACCCCTTGCCAGAAATATATCTTGTACCTGCTGCGTCAAATTTTGCTGCCTCAACACTACAGGACTGGGGGTCGGGTAAGAATTTCAAGGAGAGTGTTAAGGAAAATATTAGATTTTCAGCAAGAGCCGTTGGTGAGCAATTAAAATCTCAGCAAAATGGGAAGGGATTGAAAAGTATGCGTGCGCTTCATTCACTCATCAGTCTCTGGCCAGGCGGGGAACGAAGGACATCAACAAGGACTTTGAGGAATAGAATGACGAAGACAAATAAGAAAAAGAAAAATATTGTTAGATCAAGAAGGATTTCTTCTCTTAGATGACTTATCTCCCTAACAAGGAATCAAATATATCAATCAGTTCCTCATTGAATTTGTTCAACGCTGAAAATGTTGATTTCAGTTTCAAGTATGGCTACTATGAACAATTTCATCCCCAGCAACCCCTCTCGGAAAATATACACTTTCAAATATTTTTCCAATGAAGACTATATTTCATTGATTTGTCATCAACATTCATTGATTTAAATGTTGCGGTGAAGAAAAGTCAGACAACACAAATCCAACTGCTGCCGATGGTCTCTCCTACGAAAACTGTATTCTACACAACCTGTTCAAAACAATTAATGTATTTATTAATGGAATATTGGTGAGCACTAGCAATAACTTATCAAACTATGCAAGCTACATACAATTTATGATGATGACACCAAAGGCATATAAGGAGTTGAGAGGACAGTCATTGGGCTATGAAAATCGATCAGATGTTGATACTGACGGTGAGTTGACTACTGCGGTGACCCATGAGTATCATCTAGTTGGAAAATTAAATCATGAGATATTCAATATATCCCAATGGTTACCCCCCAATGTCAAGATTGACATAAAGTTGCAACTAGCTCCGTCGAATTTTATTTTGAGAAAAACACTTCCTGCAGCACCCAATGCAAATTTCATTATCATATCGACAATTCTCTGCGTCCGAAAACAACAGGTTATGAGCTTTGTTGCATTGGCAGTGGAAAAGCTAAGAGCCAATGGCAACAACATTAAACTTCTTGTCCCCCATACGATCACCAATTAACGTCACATTGCCACCGGCTCTCGTAGCTATACCGATTCATCATTTATCAATGGAGAAATCCCATCAAAACTTGCTTTGGCCTTTGTGAAGAGTGGCAGTGCCGTTGGATCCTGGACTGAATCCCCCCATGATTTTAATTTTTTCGGTCTATCTAGCCTTGTGTGCAAAGTGAATGGTATTGCAATGTACACTCTATCATTTTACAAAAAATCCTATAGAACTCTGTACGAGTTGACCATGCAGTCCCTAGATCATGACTCCCAACTATTTGAAAATGGAATAACCGCTTCAATGTTTTCAAAAAATTATGGCGTAATTGTTTTGGACTTGTCGGGGACCCAGGAAATGAGCATAGTACGAACAGGGAATGTACGTTTAGAGTGAACATTTGCCGATGCTTTGACTGAGAGTATCACGTTAATATCTACTACTACTACTACTACTAACAACTCATCGCAGCACCAAGCCGCCTGAGTCCAACACAGCTACGCACGCTCCTCCTCCACCCCAATCTATTCAAAGCCTCCCTTTTTACACCCGCCCGCGAAGTTCCCATTTCCTTTAAATCTTTCTTTATGACGTCCTCCCACCCCAGACGGGGACGACCTGCTTTCCGTTTATCCCTAGATGGTTGGCAGAAAAGAACAATCTTCGGCAATCTGTCATCCTTCATCCGCACAACATGCCCTAACCACCTCAACCTTTCTTTCATTATAGACCTAGAAAGCGGAATTGAACCACATTTTTGGTATAGCCTATTGTTTGAAATACGGTCAGTCAGCCGGTTACCCAGAACAATCCTTAAGCAATTTCTCTGGAAAACATCTAGCAAATCTTCATCCGCTTTTCGGAGCGTCCATGCTTCAGAGCCATATTTGACCACTGTCATCACTGTAGCTTCTCATATTCTAATCTTGGTTTGCAGACTTATCTTCCTGTTCTTCCAGCTTTTTTTAACTGTGAAAAAACACCCTGAGCCTTGGCTATTCTATTTTTAACATCTTCACTGCTCCCACCATCTTTACTAATAATACTACCAAGGTAAGTGAAGCTGCCCACCTGATCAATCTTTTCATTACCAAACGTCACCTTTTCATCTTCATTTATTCCTAGCCTTAGTGACTTAGTCTTCCTACCATTAATTTTCAAACCAATACTAGCACCCTGAACTCGCAAAACCACTAAAACTTCATTCATTTTGCTCACACTTTCATCTAAGATGCTTAAATCATCAGCATAATCCAAGTCCAGGAGACTTTTTCCTCCCCATTTGATTCCGTGGTCTCCCATTGCCTTTCCTGTGCTCCTTAAAACAAAGTCCATCAAAATAATCCATATAAAGGGGGGTAGAACACAACCCTGCTTAACTCCTGATTTAATACAAAACCAGCTGCTAACCTCATTTCCTACCTTAACCGCAGCAGTCCTTATTCTCGTACATAGCACTAATCACTTTAATGTATTTGTCTGGTATACCATACAAGGATAAAACCTTTACTAAAGCTCCTCTATCAACAGAATCGAACGCTTGCTCATAATCTATAAAACTGAGGACCAAAGGTGTTTGAAAACTTAGGCACTTCTCAATTATTAACCTAAGAGTGAAAATTTGGTCAACACATCCTCTACCTTTTCTAAAACCGCACTGCTCTTCTCTTAAAACTTTGTCTACGGCATCTCTCAGTCTAAAAAGTATCATATTACTAAGCAATTTGCTACCTACAGAGACCAGACTAATGCCTCGATAATTACCACACTCACTTTTATCACCTTTCTTATAAAGTGGCTTAATTAAGGTTTTCCTAAAATCGTTACATGGAGCCTTATTATTCTTTAATCCTTTTAGTACTGTTGCTAATTCCTCCTCACAAAACAAATCTTCCTTCACATCCAAGGTATCACAAACTTTTTCATTTTCCTCTATATTTTTTCCTGCAACTCTATCTTGGTTAAGCAAGTTCTCAAAATGTTCGGCCCATCTCGCTTTAGCTTTTTCCTTATCGCTAATTGCCATCCCATTCCTATCTTTAACTGGGACAAGTCCGGATTGACAACTACCTCTCAATTTGGTCATTGAGTCAATTTGAAACCTATTGGGAAATCACACCCGACGGCAGTGTTCTACTAGACCTAGCACCATGAACACAAACCAATAATCAACGTATTTAGTATGGATCCATATATGTCCCAGTACAAGTACTATTGCATACCATCGGACTTCATTGAAAAAATTCCAAGTGTTAACAATACCCTAATCATTGTTAATAGCAGTCCATCGATTTTGAAGAAAGGCCATTGGCTATGCATCTTTCAGACAGTGAAGAATATTAAATTTTTTGATCCTCTTGGCCTATCATATAAATTCTACACTCCACACATCAGCAACTTTATTGAGAGCAGTGGGAAAACTTTTATTCAAAATCAAAGGAGAGTACAGGATTTAACTACTAAGACATGTGGCTTTCATGCTCTACTCTTTTTCATGTTCAGATGTCGTGGCTATACCTACAAGCAGTTTCTAAACATTTACGTTGACTTACCTCGATTGAACGACTTTCTAGTGGAAAATATACTTACAAGCGTGTTAAATATTGATTTTAGTGCCCTACGAATAAAATGTTCTAAAAATGTATGTGAAATTGTTTAGTAATAAATGAAAAATGTATATACATGATAAAAACCACTTTTTCTACTCTTTAGATTTCATTTTCTACTAGTATAGGTATTTGTCGATAACAACTAATGTAGGTAGATTATCTGAATTCACAGTATACTGATCCTGATGTGCGGCAATGTCAGGGTCGCATTTTCAACAATAGAGTGTAACTTCACTCTTGTCATTTCTCTTTTATAGTCAATATTACTATTCTCATTCATTCTGTAGAATTCACATGTTTCAATTTGCTTATTTGAAGCAATGTCACAAACAGTGTCCGCAAGTGGCGAATCACATTCCGTCACAGCTAAATAAAAGTCAGTGGGCTTATAATCATAGTAGCCATTGTCTTCACAACGATGACGTAGAAACCAAATTCTTTTGTTGTTGCAACAGTTGAATCGCTGACCCGGTTCCTTCTCCCAGAACAATATAAAGCCACGACAATACCAATCTCTTAGCAATAAACTAAAATCACGCTTAGGATTCTTTCCAATCATACCAGGATATGTATTCTCCCACTGATTACATTTATCATAGTGGCAACTGGAGCATAGGTGCCCTCTAGGATGAGAGTCACACACCTCTTCAAGACAGGAATTACAACCTTTAATTTGTACAGCATATCCTCTATGCAATTTACACAGGTTGCATAATCTGCACTTTTCATCAAACTCATCAATCATTGTACAATTCTCACATGATGACCAGCTTACCAGTGTGTACATGCATAGCGGACATGTATGGAACATTTTTTCATGTGTTGACACTCTCACTGCCACAATGAAACTGAGCTAGCAACAACAAATTGAGTGGGATAGAGAGAGAGGAGTAAATGATCCTTGAATACCATCTTTCTCATAAGAAAAAAAGTCCTAAATTTCTAAACTACTGTTTAAAACCATATTCACAATATCATTTTGCTGTGTCGTACTTAATATGTCAATAAATTGTTTAAATGCCCTTGGTCCACGACGTAAAAGCTTCATGCAATAGTCTAATGACGGAGAATCATTTTTCATTATATCAATAAGCATTCCCTGAGAAAATATCTTCCTTTGAATAGACAGCTCTAGGAAATCATCATCTAGAATCAAACGTTTTTCCATAAACACAAGATTCCCCATGATTCACTCTTTCTATCTATTTTTTATCTAAATCTATCCATTTTTTAGAGTCCTAACACTCTCACAACCAACTTCAGACTAACCAGATTTTTTTTCTACTCTAAAAAAAATACACGCTAGCCTACTATAGAAATAAAAATATCTTTGATTTAGAAACAGTTTTATTGCACATAAGTACAACAATAATAATCACTGATTCAATTTGTTTTCATCAATATATTTCACTAGTGCATCTAATGCTGCCTGAAGTCTATTTATTTGCACAATATTCAGTTTCGCAGCAAAACATAATTGCTCCTCCATTTTAAATTTGCTCAATGATATCACATATCTAGCATACATATCATCCCATTCAAGGCATAGTCTATAGCCTCCTGTTGTTTCCACAGCCACGTTTGGTACTCGTAAATCTTTGCTGCCGGCTCCACCATCAACCTCCAATAGTGTAAATACTCCACTCATTTTCTCTGCTAATATCGTCTCGAATAAACTATTCTCACTGAATTCAATTATCTTACTAATATGAATTGCAATGAAAATCACTCCTTTTATTCGAATCCAATTACTAATCAAGTTATCGTATATGGAGTAACCTCCGCTCTCTCTGATTAGCCCTAAAAAATGGTGTTGCCTCAAAAACCAGTCTGCTTGCATTATACAATCTCAATTATAGTTTCCAAACATGTTTAATCACTTTGCTTGGAAAGGTACCAAGGAAAATTGGTGTGAGAGGATACTCACTCTCTTTGAAAAGGTGTAGAGTTCCCGTAGAATAGCATAGGAAGGAACATAGTGCTATAGAATAGCATGGCAGGGAACATAGTTCTATAGAATTCCATAGATCCATTCTACTAACGTTTATGAATTATGCAGCTTTGATTTTGGCTCACTGTAAATGCATAATTAAAACGAAATTTGCATATTAATTTTACTTTTTTTGGCTAAATTGTTTTCTCGAAATTTTGTTCTGGCGTAACTTACGAATTAAGTTACGTAACGAACTTCTATATTCGTATGCTTTTATTACGTATATTAGAAAGTCCGCCCCTAATCAATACCTCACTCTTTACGCTAAAGTTTACATTTGGTTCGAATCACAAACCCCTGAATCACAAAAGTCGGTTAATAAGAATAGATAGCTGTTTTGAAAGTACAAAAAACTTTAATAGCGTAAAGGGCGAGGTATTGACTAGGGGGCGAACCCTCTTATATACGTAATAATTTCTTTTCATTTTAAGTCTTAATATTGCTCCTTACTTTCAGTTGAAAAAAACTTTTTTTTTATTTAATTTTATCTAATTTCATATATATATATATATATATATATATACATACATATATATATATATATATATATATATTATATATATATAGTATATATATATATATATATATATATATATATATTATAATATATATATATATATATATAATATATATATATATTATATATATATATATTATATATATATATATATATATATATATATATATATATATATATATATATATATATATACTATATATATATATATATATATATATATATATATATATATATATATATATATATAATATAGATATATATTATATATATATTATATATATATATATATATATATATATATATATATATATATATAATATATATATATATATATATATATATATATATATATATATTGAACCTCGCCTACGTATGCAGCCTTTCCCAAGCCAGGATAAAGAGGGAGGGTTGGGCTGTGGGCTTGCGACCCACACCCGGGACCTCAAGGGCCTGCCCTCAGGGGAAATCCTAACTGCAACCGAAACATCAAGTTTTGAGCCTCGGATTTTGGAACCCCCTTTTGTTGACGACCTCTGCATGCCCACGGACAATATTTATGAATGCGAAACAACACCTCGAATTTGGTTTCTGGAACGTCCGCACAATGTCTCAAGACTCCAAGACTGAACAAGTGCTAAGAGCACTGGAAGATTACCACCTTGACCTTCTGGCTCTGTCAGAAGTTCGATGGCTTGGATCTGGATCAAATAAACTGGAAGGAGATGTGACCATTATATACAGTGGATCGCAGCAAAAGCGTGAATACGGAGTAGCCCTAATGATGACAAAACAGACTTCCCAAGCTCTACTACAGTGGACACCGGTGTTACCTAGAATCCTGAAAGCCCGGTTCATCGGCGCGCATGTGAAACTGTCAGTAATAGTATGCTACGCACCCACCCATGACGCCACCGACGAAGCAAAAGACGAATTTTACAGAGCTCTCAACTCCGTGGCAAGCGACATACCACGGCATGACATGGCATGTTTTCTAGGAGACTTTAACGCGAAAGTAGGGAACGACCGATCGTTTTCCCCTGAGGTTCTCGGAGAGCATGGCCAGGACCAGCGAAACGAAAACGGAGAACTACTTATCGTCTTCGCGCTCCTTAACGACCTAGTAATTGGAGGTACCCTATTTTCTCATCGGGATGTACACAAATATTCTTGGATATCTCCCGATGGCCATACCCGAAATCAGATTGACCATTGTCTTTGGAGCAGGAAGTAGAGATCAAGCCTACTTGATATAAGGGGATACAGAGGAGCTGACGTTGGCTCAGATCATAATCTGATGGCAGCAAAAATCCGCCTCAAATTGAAAAGAAATAGAAAAGCAAATAAGGCTCCCTTAAACCCAGTCTTTGAGTTGGAGAAACTGAGGTTGAGAGAATTCAACCCAGCCTTTAAACTAGAGATGCGGAATAGATTTGAAGCCTTGTCTTTACTAGATGATGCTGATATCAATCAATACTTAGAAAGCATAAAGTTGTGCTTTCACAATGCCGCGAAAGCCACCATTGGGTACCGCAAGAGCCCAAAAGACCAGTGGCTATCTGACCAAACATGGGAACTCATTGAGACAAGGAAAAAAGTAAAAGCATCACTTATCCAAAGACAAACCCCCGAGCAACAGATCCTCAGAAACGATGAATACAGAGCCGCGGATAAAGAGGTACAGAAGAGTGCCGGAAAAGACCAGAGAAACCTGCTGGAGCGAAAAGCAGCGCAGGCAGAAGAGGCGGCGGAGAGAGGTGATTCAAGAGCCGTCTATAAAATCACTAATAAGATTATTGGAAAGAAATCCTCTATTCAACATGGACCAGTAACAGACCCCTCGGGCATCCTGATAACACAGCAGTCTGACGTAACTGAAGTTTGGGCCAGTCACTTCGAGAAGCTGTTGAATAGACGTCCACCAGAGGATCCCCCAGAGATCCCAGCAACAACACTGTTTTCCTTAGATATCAGCACGGTTCCGCCGTCATCCACTGAAATTATAGCAGCAGCAAAGAAGCTGAACAATGGGAAGTCACCTGGCGAAGACAGGATATCCGCGGAAATGATCAAAGTGACTGTTATGACCTGCCTGAAGTTCTGGACAGCGTTGTTCGCAGTAATCTGGACGACCGCAAAAATACCTTCGGATTGGAAACGCAGCACGCTTGTGAGGATCTTTAAGAAAGGCAATACGTCCTTCCCAGGCAACTGGCGAGAAATCTGCATGCTTTCTATACCTAGCAAATTGCTGACGCACATTTTACTGCAGAGAATCAGCTCGCAGCTCGACAGACACCTTCGCGACGAGCAACATGGATTCAGACCGAACCGTTCATGTGCAGACTTGATATTAACCCTACGGCTACTGACGGAAGAAAGCAGAGAATGGCGCTCCAAAATCTATATGATATTCATCGATTTTGAGAAGGCATTTGACTCAGCAGACCGCCAAAGTCTGTGGAAGATCCTACTGCATTACGGAATCCCTGAAAAGATAGTTTCACTGATTGTTGCGTTTTATGAAGATAGCGAGTGCTGTGTAAAGACACCAGATGCCCAAACTCATTTCTTCCGCATTATGTCAGGAGTTAACCAAGGTTGCGTCTTGTCACCGCTACTTTCCGTAATTGTCATTGATTACATACTGCGAAGTATAAGCACAGACGGAATCCAGTTGAATCCAGAAACACGCCTCAGTGATGTAGACTTTGCTGACGACGTCGCCGTCCTAGAATCATGCTAGCAAAGACTCCAAGAACTCCTTGACAAAGTGAGGGAGAGAGGTGGCCATGTCGGCCTGAAAATAAATAATGAGAAAACAAAATGCATGGCTACCACAGATTCACCCCTGAGCCTCACTTGCGGAGACCAACACATAGAGCAAGTTGTCCATTTCAAATACTTGGGAAGCATAATAGAAAGTACCGGATCGACCACAAAAGAAGTGCTCACAAGAATCGGCCAAGCCAATGGGGCCTTCAATAGACTGCGGAAAGTATGGCGGTCCCAAAGCTTCTCTATACGGCTAGAGTTACGACTCTTCAATAGCAATGTTATGCCAGTGCTGCTTTACGCTGCTGAAACCTGGCACCTGAACCAGGAACAAGAGAGAAGAATACTTACTTTCGAAAACACATGTCTCAGAAGAATTCTCAACATCCATTGGCAGCAGAGAATAACAAACCAATCCATCCGTGACAAGACTGGCCAGCCTCTTGTGACACGTATCATAAGAGTCCACCGATGGAGATACCTTGGCCATGTACTACGTATGGACAATCTCCGACTACTAAATGCAGCGCTCCATTGGCAGCCATCGGGTCCACGCCGCAGGGGCAGACCCAGAAACACCCTGCGTCGAACATACCAGATAGATCTCCGTAACCTGCACACATCAATCCAACCTCAGTGGGAGGACATACTTGCAGCAGCAAACCGGCGGGAAGATTGGTGGCTCCTTCTTGATACCCTGGGTGCCTCTGGAGGCACAGGCGGATCTAAGGTCTAAGGTATATATATATATATATGTTAGCAATAATTTTATATGTGCGTCAGTTCTCGAAAACAGCTCCATATGTTTTCGAGAAAATTGGTAGCTTGGGATATTCTCGCACAAACAAACGATCTAGATAGGTCAGAAGTCCGGGAAAATTCGTTAAAAACCTTAATTCTGGAAATGAAAAACTGTAATAATCAAATATCTTTGAATAGACTAAAAAGACATTAAATTGCCTAAAGAACAAAAAACTGGTGATTGCAAAAATATTTGTATATATTTTAACAAGGGATTACAACAATTCAAAAACCATAAGAACTAAAACGAAAAGTTTGAAGCTTAGCAGAAATCGCTGTTAGAAATTCGATTTGCTTAATAAACAAATATCTTTGAAAAGATATAGTATGAAAAGACATTAAATTGCGTAAAGAGAAAAAAAAATTGTAATTGCACAAATATTTGTATATACTTTGACAAGGAATTACAACAATTCGAAAACCTTAAAAAAGAAAACCAAAAGTTTGAAGCTTAGTAGAATCGTTGTTTTAGGGAAAATTGGCATTCTGGTATATTCTGGCCTAAAAACGATTTAGATAGGTCAGAACTTTGAGAAAATTCGCTAAGAGCCTTCAAGTTCAAGTTCTTTATTAATCAATAAAATAAAAAATGTTTTGACAAAACTATCAAATTAATGACCCACAGTGAGAATAACTCTTGTGTGGGTTTATATGCACTCAACAATAAATAAATAATACTATCTCCAGATACTGGAATAAAAAGATTGCTCTTCAACTCTCCGTATGGTAACAACAAACAAAATCCGAATAAAATCAAAATAACCAAATAAATAAAGTGAAATGAGGAGCATCCACCCCAGAAAATAAATCAAATTAATAATTACTGATTAAGTGATTCATTAATCTAATTTTATTATTAACCAACGATTTATTCAAATCTACAAAACTATGAAATTTATTCCAATTATATATAATACTATGCCTTGGTGAAAAACGGGACCTTTCAGATTTTATTAAAGCCTGACGGACTACAGAACTGCCACGGGTCCAATATGCATGCAAAACCTGATTATCATCCTGAAAAAAAAATTATTATGCAAATAAAAATACTCACGCAAAAGACCTTGAACGTGTTTAATCATATAAAGAACAGAATGGAAAGAAGGGAAAAGATCCAGAGGAAGAATATTTAAAATTTGATAAATACTTTTGTTGACGATTTACCAGGGTAAGAAAATGGGCTAGGCAGGCAATTTTTCAGTAGACACAGAGCTTTATTTTTTGCCTCTGAAGAGGAAGAATATGAGTTTTAAAAGTATTCAAAAAAAATAATAGGACAGTAATTTATATATGAATGCACTAGAGAATGATAAAGAGATTTCAGGGCAAAAAACGGCAGAACAAATTTCAGATGATTCATCATTCCAATATTTCTTGCCAGATTCATTTGAAGATAAATTGCATGGCTTTTAAATGATAAACTTGAATCCAGTATTATCCCGAGATATTTAATATCATCAACTCTTTCAATTTCAATGGGTAGGCCTTGAATATTAATCATCATAATTTCCGGTGCTGTTTTCCTAGTACGAGAGAAGATGATGAATTTTGTCTTAGTACAATTAATAGTCAATTTATTTTTCGAAAACCATAAGATAAGCCTCTTCAGTGCTGATTCCAACCGAAGCTTCAAAGATCTAGAGTCGGGGCTGCTTACATTGCATGCCGTGTCATCGGCGAATAATGTGTTAAGGCCAATATCTTTGATGCTATTACTGATATCATTAACATAGATAAGAAATAGGAGTGGACCCAAAATAGAGCCTTGTGGGACTCCAACTGACTGAGATTGAGATACTGATGAGGAAGAAGTATCGCCTCCGTCTACATACTGATTTCGGTTTCTTAGGTATGACATTACTAAGTCATTAACTGAGCCTCTTTTGCCGCAGTTATCAAGTTTAGTATGCATTATTTTATGGGAAATCGTATCAAATGCCTTGTTAATGTCAATGAAAATTGTAGCAGGAATATCACCTTTGTCGA
>JAPEVW010000035.1:912500-915000 GCA_027921565.1 Artemia sinica | reverse complement strand
TTTTTGCCAAATTCCTTTGAAAGGAAGTACCCTGGTCTAAAGAAAAAATAAATAAATAATACATTGTGCCAACATCGTTCTTTACTTAGGCAGCGCGACTGCGCTGCCTATGATATTATATATATATATATATACATAATATGTATGTACACATATTTATATTTATACATATTTCAAAGAAGAAAAAGCCGTAGGCTTTTTTTCGTTTGTAATCTTATAGCATAGAACGAACCCCAGTTGCCACTGACGTCTTAATAAAGTTTTACTATAGCGTCATTTATAGTTGTAACCCACTATTATGCCTTCACCCGGGTTGCAGCGGTAGCTTGCCTGTATGTAATTATAAACAGGAAAAAGCCTACGCATTTTTCTTCTTTGAAATAGTAAGTGACCAAACTCAAACACATTTGATTGAAAATAGAAAGTTCTAGTTTCCTTTTAAAGAGTCAAAAGAGACCGAAATGCACTTATCCCCCCACCCACGCATTTTTTCCCAAAATCCATCCGATAAAAATTTATTAGATAATCATTTTGTTAAAAAAGTTCAAACATCAGATATTAAAAACTCCGAGGTTGACAAAAACCCATTTTTTCACTTTGATATTGTTACTTTGATACCAGTTTTAATACTTTGATGAACATTTATTATTTTCAAGTTCGATTTTAAAATAAGGAATTTTAAGAAATTTGAAACTTTTTGCAATCAAAAACAAACAAAAATTAATTGAAAAAACTTTCCGAAAAATAAGTTTTTCAAAGGAAAGTAAAAGGCCATTTTAAACTTAAGCTCAGGAGACACAAATACATGTTAAAATTGAAACTCAAACCTCCAGAAATTACTATTAAAGAATAAATGAAACCCAAAACGAACATAAATTAAATAAACAATCATAGATAAATTAAATAAAATATCATTGATACGAGAAAATTATAATAGGACAATTAAAATAGTAATAAGATGCCTTCTAAGCGAGTTATTACGGATATAAGTGAGCCAAATTTGAGCCAACTCCTAAAAAAAGTGACATTTGAAATAATAAAGGCCATGTCCGGAGGACTGGCCTTCTGCGGGCTCCACATGAAGGAGTTTAAAGACAGAACACAAAAATTTGTGCATGCCTATAATCCTTTGTTTGAAATTGATGCAGATATTGAGCTGAGCCCACCTAATTTTGCCACCTACGCCATGTCAGATGAAGCAGAAAATGCCATAGAACTTGAAGAAAAAATAACAAGAAAGATGATCAATAAATTCGGCTTCGATGTTGGGATTGATATCGAAGGCTGTGGGACTCTTACTAAAATTTCTCAAGAAAATGAAAATGAGCTTATTTTTTCAGAAAGTTCCACATATAAAAGAAAACACATTGTCAACTACAGTTTTCACCCTGCTGGCAAGTTTAGTCTTCCGAAAGAGGTAAGAAAACTCATAGAAAATGTCCGAAAAGAGCTGAAAAATCTAAAGAGTTTGGAAGATGCATGGGCAGTTATCGAGAAAAATGGCTCGGACTACTCTGTCCCCGACAGTATATTTGACTATGGGGGAGTGAAAATAAGTCACAATTCAATCAAAGAAATCGAAGAACTGACCTCCGAAAAAAAGAAGTTAGTTTATGTGACTGGTTGGACTATCCACAAGTCAATACCTTTTTGGAAATGGTAAGAAAAAATCCAGGCCTAGGAAAAATTATTTCGCGAGGAGAAAAAACTGTTAAAGTGTGGATACTTCTAAACGAAGAATTTCGAGGCTCGAATAATAGAAGAGGCCTGGAATTTCAGGCGTGCTTATCCTCAGAAGCGCTGTAAAGCAATTAATCCCTTACTACAGGTGGATTTGAACCCACAAACCTCCAATGATGAGGCACACTTTCATCCATTGTGCTGTAGTAAGGTATTTATTGATTTGATTTTTCCACAAAACTGTGTATATACGGATTACATTAAAAGACGATCATTGGAATAACAAATCATTGCATACATTGGACTTACTTAGCTAAAACATAATTTCTATATGGAAATCAACTACGCTGAAAAAAATGGCTATCTCAAAATTTTGATTGGATGTGTTTGGGAAAATGGTGGGCGTGGAAGGGGTGTTAGTTGCCTTCCAATCACTTTCGACTATTAAAAAGGGCACAAGTCATTCCAATCGAATGGGCCCTTTTTGAAGTTTCTACGACAATTCCTTTTATAGGAAGTGCCCTGGTCTAAAGAAAAAAAAATAATACATTGTGCCAACATCGTTCTCTACTTAGGCAGCGCGACCGCGCTGCCTCTGATATTATATATATATATATATATATATATATATATATATATATATATATATATATATATATATATATATATAGATATATATATATATATATATATATATAATATATATATATATATATATATTATATATATATATATATATATATATATATATATATATATATATATATATATATATTATATATATATATATAATATATATATATATATATATATATATATA